>CM073772.1:107399536-107506466 GCA_037158775.1 Hetaerina titia | reverse complement strand
CCTAACGATCGGGTATGGCTTCAGATGCTTCTCTCACATCACAGTAGGATAATACCGTAATGTTAGTTTTAGAGCAGGTGCTACAGATCGTGGCTCGAGGAACGGATAACCTATACTCAAGTGGTGTGCCAAACATTAGGCATATAGTGGGGAATGTTAAAATAATATTACCTACCGTAAGCCACTATCTCCGGATGTTAATGAGAGTTAAGCATTTCAAATAACTACGTCCGATAAAAGTTTATCAACTTATGCTTTAAAATCTCTCAGATGACTTAACACCCACAAAAATATTACTTCTACGGCCCTGCAGCATCCGCTTTATTATTTCAGAAGTTTCCACTTTCTGATATATTAAAAAAAAGTTCAAATAATGTGCTGCTGCACCTTCAAATGGTACAATAAAAAGTGTTGCACATTCAAAAAACATAAGAAATATGGGTGTAACATTAATAACAATGTGATTTAAACAATATTGTTCAAAATTCGACATTTAAATCAGCATTTTATCTCCTTTGCTCTATATAAATGTTTCGAGCCCGAATTTTTTATTTAAACAACTGCCGTTACAAAACCAATCGCTTGTGTTTACTGATTCTCACGTGAAGTTTAAGCAAACATTGCATCTCTCTCATACAAAGTAAAACAATTAAATAAATGACATATGCTCCTACTCATCAAATCGATACCTAGCAGAAAGTTTATTAATATATTCTGTAATTTACAAGAACAAACACCGCCCGTCGGGAGTTCATTTTCTAGCCCGACCACCCCGCGTTATTTGCAAATTTCAATGATAAAAAACATCGATAGTCCTTGACTGACTCCGCCATTGGAAAAGAAGACAAATCATCAATAAATGTACTGCATTGAACGGAAACCGAATTCTATAAGTGAAGTGGTGATCGAAGCTATTCTCCGTCGGTTTGCTAAAAAAAATAAGTTTCAATTGAAAAATAAAATAAATTTATTTTTATATATATACTACCAATTTTCGTGCATCCATCATTCAGAAGAGAAAAACGAATTTAAGCGTTCGTTCTCCGATACAGCCGATGTGAGCAGTACGAATTGCCCTCACGTGACTTGCGGGACGTCCGATCGATATTCGAGGACCGGTAGCGTAAAAAATAGGAAATAAGGGCAGGGTGGGAGTGTGGGGGGGGACAGACGTAAAATCAGAACCGACTGAAGGAGACAAGAGCAGGGAAGAAACGGAAGAATAAAACAAAACCGGGGGGGAGACGCTTTTTTTACGACCCCCACGAGAAGGGAGGGGCGGGGAAGAGAGACCGAGCGCCTATTTTTGTTGGGACATAAAAAAAACGTGAATACAAAAGTCTAGGTTCTCCGAAATCAATTTCCATTCCATTATGCATTGAACACCAAACAGCATCTGGAATTCGAGACGGAAGAGATTCGCCAAAAGCATTATTTCTTTTATAGAAACAGTACACATTCAATATTATGTGAATATCAGACTAAACATGTTGCAAAAAACGCTTGAAAAACGCGAAAAACAGCAGAGTGTAATATATTGATCGCAAATACTTTGAATGGCATGTGTGGAAAGCTCAATATTGTGGACTCTTTATTAAAGTTATTTATTAAAAAATTCGACTTTGTGAGTTTTAATTAGCTTTTACGGCAAAGAGTTTTCACACTCAATGAAAAACCGGATATTCCCTCAAATTAATAATTGAACAAACTTCAAACATAATAAAATAAAATTCATATTTGAGACTGAATAGATACATGAATGTTTGGGGAATTTAAAAAATTAATCCCTTATGACAAAGAAATAAAGGAAATTAACCAAATCGAGAGGGATATAAAAACCGCCTAATTAGTTTTTAAGCTTAAACAATTTAATCCCAAGCTACATAATTTATAATATGGCAACAAATGGATTTTTCAAGTAAGCGATTCTGTTGCAAACGCGTTTTCATTGAGAATCAATTGATGACGACAAACTTGACAAGTTTTATTTTTAAGTAATCATTCCAACGGATCTCTCTCTACATTGATTCTGAATTTGCCTTTAAACTTCTCCTAAAAGAAATATGAGATACCGTAATTGTTATAAATATGAATGCTTTGAATAAAAATTTTGCGAAAATTACCCTTAACTTTATTATCGTAGCACTTCTATTCAGCCCAGGGTTGGCAAAATGGCAAATATGCCCCACCAGCCTGATTGGAGGGGAGTAAACCTTCATGCATCGCCCTGCATTTTCATTTGGTCTCATAAAAATCGGCCATCCACAAACATAGCAAGCTTTACGACGGCTTTTTAACATGTTTTTTAACAAGCGGCAATATCAACCGAGCACGGAAATTGTTCTGCCAGCATGGTAATTACACGGATGGAATAATGAAAAAGAGTGGTCGGGAAGGAACGAGGGACCTTCCGACGAGAGAAAACAATTGCGGAGTCCACCGTAGGGTTGGAAAATTCAAATTACAAGGAGATTGACTTTAACATTGATAAAATAAAACTGAATGGTATGTTATTCAAAATCCTGAACAAATATTTTTCAGTTGTATCCCGATCCCTACTTGAGGTGCTTTGTGGAGAGTCCGTCGGATGGGACGTTAAACTGCGGACCCCTAGGCGCCTTTCGACCAGAGTAGACTAATGCTGACGCCGGGTTTCTCTCCACCCTTCCTTTTCCACCCTTCCCTAATGGCGCAAATGACCTTAGCTGTCGGTCGATTCCCCAACAACACCAAACCAAGCCAACACAGCTTCAAATTGAGGAGGGAGAATTAGCTATACCCTCCGCGCAATTCCCTTATTTTAATATGCTCCTCAAACAATATATTAATTTAAGGCATTTTGCAGATTTTCAGCCAAAAGTTTCATTTTGCCAGAAAACTTCCCAGTGTAGACGACGGGCATGTAACCCATGAGCATGGCGGACTTTATTAAATTAACAAGGTAGAGAAGAGCTGCCCCAGGTACGTGAAACATCATTATGAACGAAAAGAAAGCATTACACTATTATTGAAATTCTACATCGACACAATTCCCACAGGACACCTCAAGGGCGTGTGGTGGGGTGTGGTACGGAAACAGCTGAACACTTGTAAACATAAGTACATATGTATACATATATGTACACATTCTGTAATAAGCAAATGCACATACATATGTATATGCATTTGCTTATTAACAAAAACATATTCATAATAAAACTTTGGTTCTTTAAGGTTCACCCGCATATTCCTCTGATGTTTGGGTCCATTTTAAAGAAATGTAAATGTAACAACCAAGTACTTGACCAGTTCTGAGTTTCTTAATTCTATCCCATATATTTTATTACATACATATTGTTTCTATTTCCATTTATTTCCAAGACTGCAATACTATCAATTTTGTATGCTTAATTCTAAGCCCCATCCCTCAAATCTCTCCAGTATTATATAAAAATCGCTAGAGAGCAGCCCGTAATCTGTAGAGATAATCATTTCTCCATAATAACTGTAACGTTTGAAAATAATCTAATTTTGATTCTACCTATTAAGCAAAAATCACGGAGATTACATGCATTACTTTATTTTTTTAGGAATTTAATAGTACACGTCGTAAGAAATTTTCAGATGACAAATAGGGAATGTTCTATCCGAGATTAACATCCGTAGGCGAGTAATCAATAAGGTTTAAAAAATAAGTGGAAGTCATTTTCCGAAAAAAAAAGTGTGATCACACCTCAAAAACATGATTTTCAATACAAACTAACCCAAAATTAAAACTTTTTCCGATGCTAAAAATCGCCAACCGCCCTAATAAATTCAGGCTTGCTCGTAGAAGGAATTTATAAAGCATATTGAATAAATTATTTTTCAGATTAACTTGATTCAAGTTCTGGATATGAGTATGCTTCCAAAAGATTATTACTATCATCTGCCATTTGGATCTATATTGAATATATTGTAACAATGTCATTCCTTATATTTTACTTTCAGTGTTCGACAAATTTAGACACGATTCAGAAAAAAAATCGAGAATCAGGCTGTAAAACAGGTGTGAAAGTATTTGTTCTTCCTAAGGATATACGTCCCAAGCACAAAAATATCCACACGAAGAGGGAAGAAACATACACTTATTAAAAGTAACAGATTTCAACTACTATTTCTCGACTGCTTCGCTCCAACACCCTCCTAACACTAGTCCTCAAGGAACAGGTCGCGGAATAACGTATAGATGTGGACACAGCATATGCTATTGAAACAATCCACACCCCTTTCTCGCGAGTATCAACAGTTACCAACGTTTTATTTCCACCGTGAGTGGCGGCAGGGGTGACGAGTCTTACGACCGGAAATTAACGGAAACGGGGAGACAAGGTATTCTCGAAATCGCGTATTCACAAACAGAATGAATGGGGAGGAGAGTTTCCTTATTTTTTTATTCGCGTTTTCGTGAGACCAAAGGCTTTTCGGATCGCCTCGCGGCTTGCGGCGGTGGGTCAGAGGGTGAGAGGACGAAAGAGGGGATCGGCGAGAGGGAGGGAGCTTCCGTTATTAAAAGCGATAAAGAACCACTTCCGCGTGGCAGGAGAGGAAGCCTCGACCCCGGCGGTCGCCAAATGCGGGGACGCAAAAATAAAATTAAAAAAAGATGAGCGGAATTGCAAAAATAAAAAAAATGCGACGCAAGCTGCGATTACACAAACGAGATATGCGAGATGCATGGCCACAGTGAGGGAGAGAGATTCATCATACCGACGCCCGTCTGTCGTCGAGGTGGGGGAGGGCGGCGACCACCCCCGCATGTTTACGTCCCGGTGGTCAAGCAAACCGACGGAACCGCAATCCGCAAGTTTGGTAGAGAGGAGTACACGTGAAAATGATAAAAAAACACCCTTTTTGACACAGATCAAAAACATACATGAATTCTTTTGACAAATCTTACAACAAACACCTCGCGGTGTAACCATTTGTACCGATTTTTACCGTGTTAAAATATTGGAGAATTGTGAAAAATATGTTTTTATCATGTTTTTAATTTATACTCGTAACTAGTCGATTCGTAAGAGTAAAGTAAATTCGTATCTTATATATCAATCAGAGACCAGTTTCAGGGTATGTATTGCGCTGTGTGCCATGGGGTAACGTATTTGTACGTATCATGAGCATTCTCCTTTCTTTACTAGAAGAATTTCCATATACGATGATATTATAATAGATATGCTACATGTAGGCTGTACATATATGGAAAGGTAAAAAAACATCTTTTTTCATAAAATTTATTCGACGGAAGAGGTCAATTATAATTCCCTGAGCTGATATCAAGAATAATTATATGTTTGGGAAGTTAAGATTCAAAAACTTACAAAAATAGAAATGAAAAGCCTTTCGCCGAGGTTTACATTTGCTTTTCCTTGCTGTAAAGCCATGGGCGGGTCCAAAATTCCTCTAATAGAAGGGAAATTCATTCATATAAAATAAAATCAAGACAAAATTGCACATAACATGCAAGCTAATGCACTTAACCTATTTTTTTAAATTATTTAATTAATTATGCACTCTTTCACATTTCTGCTTTAGCCGCAGTGTTTCCCTATTGCAACTATGAATCACACATAACAGATGTACAATTTATAGTATATTTAATCTAATTAATATTTTAATAGATATTGTTTCGAGAACAATGAATGATGCTAATAAAGTTTTACAGTTCACATTGAATATAATAAGGTGAATAGTCAGCTGTCAGAGCTGTAAAATAAACAGAAGTAGTGTAATAAATCAACTCTAATGAAATGCATTGAATGAATAAAGCATCGATGTGAACCATCCCAAACCGCACTTGAAGAAGCACAATAGTTTGGATGAAAAATAAACGCGTAAACACTAGTTTCTTTGGAATCTAATCTTAACTTAAACAATAAAGTTTAGATGGAGTCGTTATATCTCTGAGATTAAACAAAAATAAATTCTCCTGCATAAAGTTCACTGGAAAAAAGTCCATCTTTCTTAGACACTCGAAGAAAGCTAAGAGCTGTCTCGTCGCCCTCTGCCATGCATCCATCTCAAGTCACTTATTGTCACTCGTTCTTTTGTTTTTAAAAATTTGTAAATCCGAAACCTCGACCTTCGAAAGAAACGATGTACTGGACAAAATGTGTACTGGAAACAAAAATAAATCTATCACTACACAAAATCGAGGTTTTCACGAGAAAAAGAAAATTTGTAACATCAACTGAGTTTATACACACAAACAATTAGTTATTCATTTTTCCGGTCATTGTATACGTAGAAATCTCTGTTTTTGCATAATTTTAATATCTTTATTTCAAAATTACACTGCTCAGTATTTATATGCTTAAAAATACTTTAGGATATAGCTTAGTGAGAAATAAGTTAAGCTAGTGCATATAACTCATTCATTTCAACCGAAATGGATTAGAGTCGGCACAGATATTGAATAATTCGGAATTTACAGAACGGGTTTGAGGAAGCTACCGTCTCTCATTCCATTCTCTCATCAATTTCAAGCAATTGATGATATAATGTAAGTATGATTTGGCTTTTCATAATTCTTCGATAATTTGATTTTTCATGATTCTACGATGATTTGAATTGATGAAAATAAAGTAAAAACATAATAATTTTAACTAAAGAATGTGAATAAAATTATTGATAGATAATCTGCGGAAAGCATTACGAATCGCATTGTACGATAATGTGTCACGAGGACATATATTAAAATTCGTGTCAGGTGTTCTTAAAAGTATCAAGATTAATCCTTACAGTTAAAAAGCATTAAAGCCTCATTTACCTTTACCATTTCATCAGCGGGGGTATCAGTATCGCGGGCGAGAAAATTCAACTCGTGTGAATGGGAGAGACGATTCGATCGCCCGAGCAGTTTTACGACAGTTTCTAGAGTTGAATGTATTTTCAAATATGATCGTCCCGCTGCCGCCCGACAGCTCCCGTGGGCGATGAAAAATCTGATAGTTTCGAAACAGAAATGGCTAACGACACATTTTTATCGATATGTCAACTTTAGTGGAATTAGCAAGGTAATACGTAAATCGCCCTGTAGTTTCGTCGCTCCGTTTTCTTGCACCCGATTTCTCGGCGCACGGCCGCAGCTGCAAAAGACAGCGATGCGCCCCGTCTTCTTTCCGTCTGCAAGAGCACCGGAAAGGAACAGAAGACGACGATGACCCGTGCGCCGAGTGTTTTGCCGTGAGACAAACAAATGACAGACACGAAGTGGACGTTTGTTTTCGCTCGTTGCCGCCGCAACCGCGATCAACGCAGCCCGCGGTGAAAGGTGAGAGTTGTGGAACTTCCGCGGCATCTCAGGCCGCACTGACACACCGCGTTTCGATTGGTTCAGCGGCTAGCGACGGCGTAGAATGGGATGCGAGAGAGCGTTGCATAAAGTTAGAGAGCATCGCATACTATAGTCGGCGTGTAGAATTTGGCGAAGCCACTCAGACCCTTCACTATTCACCAGTGATGCACACACTGTCTATTTTATGAAATTATAACAAAGAAATAGACTGCGCTCCACAGAAAATATTTTGCTATACAACTAGTTTCACTACAATGTAGCTTCTCCGGGACTCCCATCAGATTCCACAGCGTAATGAAAATATTTGAATACTAAATATGTTTTCTATAGAACGCATTGTCTCTATTGAGATGTTTCCTTTCATATTAATGGAATTCTGTGAATTCTTCTCCCATGCGAGTCGAATTGGATAAAGAAAATTTAGAAATAACTTCGCACACTTGAATTATTCATTGTAACGATAGACATGTATGAAATAACTAAGAAACAGGAATTTTAAATTTAATTTCACAATAAAAATGTTCGGGATACGACTGAATTGTAAGGCGAAATTTCAAAAATCGTTTAATAAAAATTCTAATTAAAAATTCAACACCATCTGTCAACCGTTGTGCACCACTGCCGTTTACGAGACTGAACGGAGCGAGCGCTAAGGCGAACCCAAAAGCGCGCTAAATTTAGCGCCAATGACACTAAAAGTTGTAACGGGGCTCTTAATTCCAGTGCCCTATTGTCTTGCCGCCGTGAAATTAGACGAAGCACCTCGTGTGGTGGTGTAGGCAGTGGGTTGTTGGGAGGGTGATTGCGAGCCCTGCTGACAATAACGCACTGCTTTTCCTGCCAGTGGGGGCAAGGAAGGAGAGCAGTCTCCACGGTCGCACCACACACACGCTCGAAGGGCAGCTGCTTCCCGCCGGGCGAAAAAACAACAGTTGACAGCCCCAGCCCCCCTCCCCCTCGCCCGCCCACTCAACTCTTCACCGCCACAGCTCCGAGCTCTAGCCCGCCCCCCCCTCCGAGGCAGCCCAAGCGCACCGACGACACCACCGTCTCCCAACCCCCCACCAACCACCACCACGACCGCCACCACCGCCCAACGAACACGCATGGGTTCCCACCCCTCCCCCGATCGCGCCCCGCTCTCTCCCGGCGGCTCGACGTGCCGTGAACAATTTTCGCCGCGCCGTTCCGAGGCCGGGGCACCCCCCCCACCGAGGTCACGCGCCGGCGGAGGCGTGCTGTGAAGCCCGCGGATTATCCTGCCCGTGCTCTCGAGTCCTCAAAAACGATGAAACTACTCGGGCGCATGCTGCACGCATTCTTCAACCGAAAAAAAGTCCGCGTAGATCCCGTCTAAGGGGACGAGAAAAACAACACTCGTGCATAATGAATCAAAATCTCACGAGTCCACGAACATTATCCGGTCCAGAATACTATGAGAGATGCTCTTGGTAGTATTTAGTCTCCGGATTCCTACCATCGCGACTTCGAAAGGTTGAAAGGTATCATCATCTATGCTTACCGTAGCATCTGTGCTCTTATCAAATAGCATCAGCCCCAAACCATTTTAATTCATCCGTAGGTTAATAGGTTTGATAGGTGAGGAAAATATGTATCTCACCTTGTACGTACTAAGCCCTTAGTGAAATCCATATAATAATAGGTGATAGTGCAAAGACAGTTCTTTTTCTCGTGCCAGCTGTTGTGGTATGATTTAGAACTTAAAAAATCACCAAGCCTCAATGAGATTGAAGGTGCACAGGCAGGTCACTCGTAAATGAACCGCTCACTTCACGAGTACCTACTAGAATGGACTCCCTAACCCATACAGGTCAGCAGCACCTGTGTGTAGCATCCAAGTCAGCATCTGTACCCTGTAGCATCTGATCAATCACTGCCAAAACCTATGTAAAGGAAAAATTACATCACAACCTTTACCTGGAAGCAGAGCCAGTTGTTATGAATTTAATGGATATTTTTCATAAAAATCCACTTCTGTTAACTCAAATTATAACTGGCCATGTGTAAATCATTTTAGGAGCCTTAAGACAATGTCTTAATGGTAAACTATATCACGAATAAAATATTCGATCCACTATTCCTCGGGTAAGCGAGTAATAACAGAAAAAAAGTTCGTTTTTATTGCTACACGAGGTACGAATATCGAATATTAAAAAAAAAACAAAAAATACGTATTTTGGAGGGAGAGAACTTTTATATCGCAGTTTTTTTCCGTCTAATGGCTACAGTCTGATATAACGGCCGGGTGGTGGTTAGCCTTTTGCTTAAGTACCTACCCATATTTCAAAGAATACCTGGGAGTTCGTAAATGCCTCCCGCGATAGAAATGCCATTTGATTAGCATCATAAGACTACTTTCACGGATCCGAACTTCTTCATGTGGTCATTTGGGAATTCCAATTTTTAGTACGTTCTCGCTATTCGCTAGTGGCAGTGAGAATAGTGCAAAACTGACTGAGATTATATGCCTAACACTGAATGCCAGAGGTGTTACGTGAAGGTCACCCTGTTGGGGGAATTATGGTTTCGCGTCGTAAATGTGGAGGCATATTCACTCATTGAACGAACGACCTTCGCTCCGCGCAGCCGGCACTCATTAATGCGTCGATTTGGAGGGAAAATAATGGCCCGGTTTATTATTATTTCCTGGCAACAGATTTTTCTCCGGTGAATACGTACGCCGGTTAAGCCAAGTGACGCTATTCCACGCTCAATTGAAGGGCGTTATATGCCGGGACAGCGTATATACTACATCCATGTTTCAATAACCTTTTACTTAAGAAGATTTGCTGAGTACTTTAGCACGTTCTCGTAACCATAGATACCTAATACTTAAGCTACGCTCTTTTAAAATGCGAATTTATTCCAGTTTCGTTCGCTACTGGTAATTTAAATGCCAGATGTCAACCGTGTATGGTGAAATTGTTAAATTTCCGATATTAGCTGACAACACGCGGGATTTTCTATTGCAGCGAACATTTTAACAGTTCGCAGTGAACAGAGTAGGAGAAACACAGCGTGCACTGTACCAAAGTAGGATACGTACCGAGTGTAGGGACGTTTAGGTACCAAGATGATGGATATAACCCTACCCATCGTCACGCTAGACCGACACATAAGTTACTTTCTTGATCAGACCCCCGTTAATAGGACTATAATATACTTCGATACTCACTATTTACATATCCAATAAACATTTTTACGGTGGTCCATCAAAAGAAAGAGAGAATGTACTTTCCCACAAAATTTATTTGGCTTGGTAAAAAGCTTTTCAATGTGATACGGCACCGTCAGGTATAAATTTGTAATTATATAATAAATTAATATATATATATATATATATATAATCATGAAAATGACGCTCTCCGGCGACGCACAAACATACATACACTAAGATAATAAATATTCCACACACAGAAACATAAAAGAAGGACACTTACCGTAGATATTGACGTTTCGACGGCACCGCCGTCGTCATCAGAATTTTTATGTTTATATATATATCAGCGCAATTATCTTAGTGTTTATATATATATATATATATATATATATATATATATATATATATATATATATATATATATATATATATATATATATATATATATATATATATATGAAGATATAATATACACATTCGGTGTGACTGGTGCGAGTAAGTTGGAGTCTAAACGGAATTAGTCGTTTCGTAGTAACCAGAGACCAATAGGAGGTTAAATTGCAGTGATTCTGAGTTAGAGGTGGGCGAGGGGGATAATGAGACGATTACGGAGGAGGGGTGATGGAAGGGAAGGGGTTGTTCATCAGAATCAAATAGGCAGAGAGTAATGTGGAGGGGTGGGGAAAATTCGCTCGTTTGCAACGCACAAATTTTACATCACCCTGTATCACGGTGAAACGCGATGCTTCTATGGTCCAGGTCATTGCCAGTCTCGAGGGCATGGTACCCCAGGGGGGAGAGTGATCAGTTACAGTTGGGAGGACAGGTGTCTAAATCCGGGTGAGACAACCTCACACAAACTGCGTGATATTTTGGGCATCACACCTTTCTGAGAATTCACAGCAAACGGCGGCATAAGGGAAGGAACTACCTCCCCCCACACTGGATTGCTAATTTCACACGACGTTCGCCCCGCTCGCTCATGCACGCTCAAAGCCATTACTGCGGTTTCTCTGCCAGTCAACAACACTAAAACCCAGGCCGGTTTTGCTGAAGCCATTGAAGCATGAGAGGTATCAACGTCCAAGAGTTCATTCTAAATATCTTACAATTTCGCCTCCCCTTACCCAATCACGAAAAATTATTTTTAGAATTACACGGTCGTAAGTCAGTCCTAATAGATCTCAAAAAACGATTTTGCATGTCTCCTAGGAATAAATGGTTAACTCTAGGTTGGATATTGCCGAATTAATAATATACATGTTTTACTCAGCAGGTGGATGTTTCAGACGGCTAGATATTTAATCGGAGTTCTCACTGCACCGATAAAACTTGTAACTGACCAAAGAGTATACGTAGGAACTGTGTTTCTAAGAACTGCCTCACACGCTTCCACTTAATCTATAGCATTCACTTTCCTGTTGTATTTTATTATACTATTGCATGAAGTGGGACGTCACATTTGTTCGTAAATTCGTAATAACACTATTGAATAGCTTGAACTATAATTTTCATGGCTTAATTCTTGGATATTTTCCAAAAGATATAATCATTAATTGATGGAAAATATATATGATATTTGACAACATATACATCATGTCGATCACAACCAGACCATTTAAATTCATTAGCATGTACTTCCTTGGTGATTTTATTCATGGTAACTTGACAAATGTATAAAGGATATGCAAATGAGGTGGCATTCAACTAGCAAGAATAGCTAAATAAAGAGAAAGGGAACGTACTACGGCCGAATGAATGGAATAAATAAAAATTACCCAAAGCCGTACATTTTATACTGCTTTGTACGGCTTTTAGTACGGCTTTGGGTAATTTTTATTTATTCTATTCTAGCAAGAATAGCGTCTCGTAATATTTCAATTTTGATCATTAGTTCTCTAATGAGAAACTCAGTACGTGATTTTTTCAATCAAACTTCTTCGAGGAATGTTATGGGTTTTAATTTTCGGCTGGACGCATTTATGTGAAAACTAGAAGCTGAAGAACAAGTGAACAAATCTTACTGAAATCTCCAGGTGAGTGTTTCGTGTTTCTTTTTTCGACTTAGCAGTAAATACCTCTCTCTACATCACCCATTTCATTGAAATAACGCCAAGGCGACCAAACCCTTTTCGCTAGGGCTACGAAGCTAATCCATTAAAAAATAAACCATAAAATTCAACCTGGCCGCAGGGAGAAAAATAAAAGTTTCCCCATAAGTTGCTTCCATAAAGTGAGACAGGAAAGGGGGCTTCCGAGATATTTAACGACATCCCTCAAATGAAAAACGCTCCCTTTCCGTGGGTGGGGTTGCTCGGCGGAATAAAAACTCGAAAATCCAACGTCGGAGTCTTCAAAAAACCATTACGCGACGGAGTTTAACGACTGCGCTCAAACGGGGCTTGACCCATTGTCCACGCAAGGGCCGCCGGGGATAAAGATCTTCTTGACCACCCCTGCATGGGACGACTTTACAGACCGCAAAACGCATTCAGTCGCCGAAACCCCTCTCGACCCCCCGCTTGGAACAAAGGAACCATTCCACGGCCGTCCCGTGGGCACAAGGGCGGTCGGAATGACAGCCATTGAAGACATTGGAGCATCACTTTGGCGTTTCAAAGGCGCACTTCAGCAGCGAACACTAAAACTATGCCATAAGAATGATGAAAGATTCCTTACCTTGCCCCGTTCGCTTCCTAAAAATCACCGCGACAAGTTTTAGAGAGGAGAGGGTGGGATTCAAGAATGCTATTGAAGAATTGAGGTACTTTAATCGATGCTTATCGTAAAGATGAATTAAGTAAAATAACAATAAAACTACAGGAAAAGAAACATTTAGGCATGGTCTGATTACGTCCAATCGTTACATCCAATCCTTAGTTAATGTGAACGCTAACTCAAAGTGGAGATTACCGACAAATCCGATTTTATGAACAAATAAGAATCTCATCCGTGAACGGAAGATTGTAACCATGTCTGTCTGTTAATTGATCGGCCGGTTGAGATGCTAGGGTTAAATAAATTAGTCTAGGAACTTAAATAAAACTGAATTTTGACCTTATCCGGAGGTTAAATTTAACCTTTAGTTTGAAGAGATGTCACAAAACCTGATCTTAAAATGAGATAACTCTAACGCGAAGATTAAATTGGACTAATTTGAAATATTTGCCAACCAACTATTGTGCGTGCCGAGATTGGAAACTTTTTCAGAAGGGCATCAAAAAGACGCTAAATTGCGCCCGGAGAAAGTTGACGTAAATATGTCGGGGTAGACATTTCGTCGCTTCTCAAAAAAGTTCCAACGCGGCTGAGTCGATTTTAAAAGTGGGAGAGAAGAAAGCAGCGAGGCAGCCGCAACCCCTTCCTCATCCACTAAACCCTTTGCTCAAGAATTTATTCAACATCAGGTGCACACCACCGGCAGCTGGGCTCGCTCTCTTGGTTCCACGCATCCCAACGCTCGTATATGTCGGAGTATTATGTACCATCTCTCCTTTTTCTTTATTTGGGCAACAAAGGATATAAAAGGACAGAAATAACGATTCCGACAACATGCCATGTCAACATTCAAAATGTCAATTAAATTACATAATCCCTCATGAATACGAAGCTAATTTTTACAGACAAAATCTCATAATTACATATCTAAATAAGGAATTCAAATTATTGTGCTATTCAAAACCTTCAATCAACTGTGAAATAATAATGAAAAGTGGCCTCGGTATTTCGCTAGCATCTTCTTCGAAACAGTAGTAACTATTGATACTATTTATCGGATGTTGAGTGCTCGTAATATGTTTCGTTTCCGCTGAGTTATATCTTCAACGTTTGAGAGAGTACCACGCTATTCGGCAGCCATGACCTAATAGTACCGCACCCGGAATGAACACGAGCAGAAATGCGTCGTTTGCGAGAAATTTTTTAAAATTCCTCACAAAGGTGATTTTGAACTCACAGTAACTCCCACGATAAAGATTTTATTCTACGAGTAGCATTAAGCAGAAAAATAAAAAGGATTCTGGATAAAATACCCTAGCATCTGCCCATATGAGGCATCCTAAAAATCACTGAGAGATTAGCATTCCGACCAAAAAACCTCGACCAATGCAAAACAGATATCTTACAAGTACCTTATGCGCCCCGACTAAAAAAATAACGGAAAAAAATGTTTCCATTGGATTTGAGATTCGATCTTTTCTTAAAGAAATAAAAATCCATACGTAGCAAGGAGGTGCGCCAGGACAAGAGGAAGGTGCGCATCGAATGGAATACCAACGGGGCCGGAGGGGATTCTTCTGCGGTTCAAGTCGAAAACGCATTCAGCCGAGTTCTGCTGAAGTGTACGGAAAAGTGAGGATGATGCATATCTCTCCCGACAATGGGACGCTTTTCGAAAAATCCGCTTCGGTCCCGAAGCCGAAGGTGAAGCCCCCCATCTCTCTCTCTCTCTCTCTCTCTCCTCCCCTCCGACGCCCGAAAAGAGATTCACGGCGACAAAGCAGCAGGAGCGTTGGGGACGAGGGATAATAACGGTCGGCCCTTCGAAAACACGCTCCCTCGTTCATTCACTTTCGTCACATCCGCACGTGTCCCACGATCCTTGGACATACCTGGAGTCGGGAATAAGATCTTGCACTTCCTTTTTAGCGCCTTTCCTCGTGGCCCTTCTGTCGTATTTCCCACTAGCCATCTTCGTTCTCTTTCCTCATTCACTCCGAGTATATTTCTTCCTGCGACCACGCACTTACTTCCTCTCCTCCTTAACTTGATCTCCAGAGCGAATTGAGAATCTTCCAAGAGAGGAGGAGACTGCGGACTGTTTGCTCTAGAGTTATGAGAAACCTTTTCACCATTGAATCTTGTCTTGAATGATTTTTCGCGAAACGATGGAAAATGCATAAAATGGTATGCTGGGAACTTAAAGAGGCGCCACTCACATTTCAACCCAGGATTTCGGTCAACCAGTTTTTTTTTCGGAAAAATTAAACCCTGAGAAACTCGAGTTTGAAAATTGAGCTCATTTCACAGGCAATAGAGAATATAAGGCATAACGGAAAGCATAAAGGCCCTCTTAGTAGCGTCAATATGAAGTATAAAAATTTTGCATGAACCCTTAGCAACTTAGATCTGTGTCTTTTAACCAAATTTCTTCATTAATAGATTATCTTAAGCGTAAGGAGATCTAGAATGGAATTATTAAAACTCAAATTAAAGTATCCGCATGAAGACAGAAAAATTGGATAGAGCAATTGATTTTAAAGGGCATAGGGTCAGGGAATGATTTCATTTATCAATTCCTGCATCTGTTTCCACCAACTTCGGTAAAAGGATGCCTAAACCACATCGACAATATTTTGGCACGAGCGCCAGGATAATCAAGCAAACTACTGTCAAATGTTTTAAAATAAATGCTTGATTTATAACAGCGTAATGGCCTTACAATTTGGTATGGATGGACGAAATCAAAATTGTGGCCATACAAGACTATATAAAAATAAAACAAATATTTTTCAAAATAAATACACGATACAATCGGCGTGAAAAAAAACTGCATTCTAAAACACAGAGGTAGAGAGATTAGCGGTATTAGTTTACGCACCTAAGAAATCGATGGCATACACGTAGATTCGATCGGCAGCACAAGTAATTATGAAATCTGTTGGTATTTTAAATTGGCATCATGTCATACTTCATGCATTACAGGCACAATACATGACGCATCATGGGGCGTATGACTTCACTATAGGGGTGCCACAATATTTCGCAAGAAATACTATTGTCATAACTGGACGACCCAACTGTTTGATTACGTCCAAAAGCAACTGTTGTAAATTATAATATAAATTATGTGTGTGTATATATATATATATACACATATATATATATATATATATATATATATATATATATATATATATATATATATATATATATGTCCCGTCTATTTCTCCTTTGGTGGGTGAAACAGCTCCATAACACCATCTCTCGAGCAACATCTATCGGAGCACTTTGGCGCTTTATAAGATCGCAGATCTCAATATAAATCAGGTTTCCTTATTAGCTCAATTGGTAGAGTATCCGCCCGGAAAGTGGAAGGTCCGTGGTTCAAATCCCGGATAAGGAAATATTTTTACATTTGTGATCTGCTCAAAACCGCCTTCCCCACCTTTCCTGTGTTGGTCTTTTATGTTTTTCCTATCCCCTTTCCTTATATGTCTATTTCTATGTGCGAAAATATTTGTTCGCCGTATAGCGGGATTTTCAAGTTTGAATATATAAACACACACACACACATATATATATATATATATATATATATATATATATATATATATATATATATATATATATGTAATGAGATCACTAGTCGAGAGGAATATAGAATACAATCAGGACGTTTTTGCCTGTTTTGTAGATTTCGAAAAAGCGTTTGATAGAGTGAATTGGGAAAAATTAATGCGTGTATTGCAGAAAATAGGAATGGATTGGAGGGACAGGAGACTGATCCGCAACCTGTACATGTCTCAGACTGCTCAGGTGCGAGTGGGGAACGGAGAGTCTGGATGGGCAGTGTTAGGAAGAGGTGTAAGGCAGGGTTGCCCATTGTCACCGGTACTGTTCAACGTATATGTAGAGGAAATGATTAAAGAGGCATGGGAAGAACTGGAGGTAGGAATGAAAGTCGGAGGGGAACTCGTAAAATCGGTTAGGTTTGCTGATGACCAAGCATTAGTTGCTCAGTCAGCCAAGGGGTTGCAAGCATTGTTGAGTGAATTGGAGGTTCAGTGCGATAAATATGGGATGAGAATCAATATTAATAAAACAAAGGTTATGCGATTTTCCAGAAAGAAAAAGGCTAAGCTAAATATTAAAATAGGCGGGGAAAGAATAGAGCAGGTAGAGCAGTTTACATATCTCGGAAGTGTTTTGGACCAATACGGTCAAAGTGGTAGGGACGTAAGGAGAAGAATTGCGCTAGGCAAGGAGGCTTTCTCAAGGAGGAGGGAGTTGATGACGGGGACGTTGAGTAGGGATGTTAAGAAAAGACTCGTAAAAACTCTGATATGGAGCGTAGCTATGTACGGCGCGGAAACGTGGTCGCTGAAGCAGGAGGATAGACGTAGATTGGAGGCTTTTGAAATGTGGGTGTGGAGAAGAATGGAGAAGGTGAAATGGACCGAAAGGAAAACAAATGAGGAAGTACTGGAAATGGTGGGTGAGGAGAGGGGTTTGTTGAGAGAAATTCTATGGAGGCAGGAAAAATGGATGAAAGGCGTATTGAGCGGTAGTGGAATGTTGAAGAGGGTAATAGAGGGGAGAATGTTGGGCAAGCGAGGTAAGGGTAGGAACAGGATAGGGATGTTGGACGGGATGAAGGGAGGAAAGAAGTACACCGAGATGAAGAGGGACCTGATATAGATTAGTTTGCTAGGTGGGGAGTCAAAATGTTTATTTGATAGTTGTGTCCATCCAAAAACCTACCTTAACCGGTAGATTACCTAATAATAATATATATATATATATATATATATATATATATATATATATGAAGATTTCAGTGTAAAGTACATTTTCTCGACAGCTCAAGTGGTTAGAGCATCCGCCCGGCAAGTGGAGAGATCTGGTGTTCAAGTCCCGGTCGAGGAAAATATTTTTACATATGTGATCTGCTCACATCCGCCTTCCCCACCTCTCTTGTGTTCGTTTCCCATTTCCTTATCTCTATTTCTATGTTAATGAATATTATATTTATAAAAATAAAAAATGCGTGTGTACACAATTCCGATGATGACGGTACTGTAACCTCTATATACTATGTGTGTATATTCATATATACTATGTATATATATACACAAAGAGAGAGCACCGGAAGGATGGTTTAATAATTTGTGCTAAAAATCTCAGAGATACCGTTTCACCGAGGAGATGGGTGGCCAGAAATTATGCGCGATTTTCCACCCTGGACTTTCGGGAGATCGCTGGCTACATACTAAACTACTACAACGTCTTCTCCCGTCCGGCTCTGACGAAAAATATTTCAAACGCTTCTCTCTCTCTATGTCCCCCATTATTTGCCCTGCACACTTCTCACGAGCTTTTATTTTTTTCAACTTCATTTTTTCCTCACGGACCACTCCCTCCATCATCGTTCTCCTCCTTTCCCTCCCACTAACTCAAACCCTCCCGAATGGAATAAAGAGGGGATGCAAGCGGTGCGTGCGACCTTTTATGCTGCACGATCCGTCTGCTGCTGCCCGCGCGCGAAAGCATCCAAACCTGAGCGTTCGTTCCCACGGCTCCTGCCTTACCATCACATCCCGTGCACCCATCCCCCCTCCCCGTGAAAAACCCTCCTCACTCCACTTCCCTCCAACTCCCACACACAGACTGCCGAGTCCCCTCCCCCCCCCCGCGCCCTCCCCCTACGCCCCGCAGTACTCCCCAGGGAGAGGCGGGGTAGGGGTTGGCGGGGGGGGGGGCGGTGGAAGGGCGCACATCTCCGCCTCCGTCCGCAAGAAGCCCGAGTGAAGGAAAGGAAACCAAACCGCTCCTCCACCCCCGCCGCCTCAACAACCATCCCCTCATCCTCTTACTTACCTACAGCCAGCTCTCAGCTTTCAGAGGGAAGAGAAAAAAATATTCCTTCAAGACCCACCACCTCGCTCCTTTCATCCCCCAACAGCATCACACACGCACACCCTCGCATGCGTAGGACCCCTAGCCCTCGCTCATCCCTCCCCGCCCACCTTTCCATTCCCTTAAAAGCAGCGACGCCCCATGCACAGACTCCTCCGCCTCGCCCTCTCCACCCCCCCCGGCGATCCCTCCTTTGCCCCGACGCCGCAGCCGGCCGGCCCCTCTTCGCTCTACCGGTGCAAGGGGCCCACCTGCCGTCGGAGCATTCTGGGTCGGGGGGGGAGAGAGGGAGCCTCCACCCTTTCACGCTCCTTAGAAGAACCCAAAAGACCCTCGCCCTTCGAGGAGGGGGAGGGGGCCATTTAAATGGGAGGAGGAGGGAAAGAAGAAAGCACGGCTTGCCGTTCCCTCCCTCCGGAATCAGGTAAGCAAGCACGGGGGCGCAAGCTGGGGGGCTGCTGCGGTGCCGGAATCCCAACATGGGCACAACTGGCGTTTTTTTTTATTTTTGAGTCGAGCACTCGATGGTGAAGTTTTGGAGTTATTATTAGATTCCAAAGCGAAAAAAATAAACTGTTGGAGAAATTCTTCAAAAATCACCTGATGGCGGTCACCTCCGGGTGGAAGGGCAGGGGAGAGAGGAAGGATGAAAGTGGGAAGTGTCGCCGTTGTTTCGTTTCCTTATTAAATGTACCGTTTGCTTAACAACTGCCACAGTCAATTGTTTCCGATCATCTTAAAATTCTTCTGGATTCCAATACAGTCTTCTTCATTACGGTCCGGAGAACATCATGTTTGAATTTGAGAACATAAAAAAAACCATAAACACAGTAATCAACCCGAAGGTCGGTTTAGTAGGTGATGGTAGAGCTCACCCATGTACCAAGCCCGACGGCGTGTGAAAATTCACACATCAGGGTAGGGGGGCCAGTTCCTTTCCCTGTGCCGGTTATGGTTTCCCAGGAAGACCTGGTACCCGAAAAATCAACTAGCTTGGGTGGAGCTGCAGGTACCCAAAGTGCCTTGCCCGGGAATCGAACCCGGGACCCTCCGGTCAGTAGTCCAACGCTCTACCCCCTAGACCACCGCGACCCGCTTTGAGAACATAAATAACCGAAAAAGGTTTGAAAAAAATCCTATTCTTCAGTTTCACTAAAAAAAGTTTAATGACCACGAACAAGTCACTCTGTATGATCTCAAGTATTTGTTTATTTTTTCCTCTTCTATAATGGAGAATGACCTAAAAGTAAAGGTTGAATTGGTGAATTGTAAAAAATCAGGACATGCAGATGTGGTAAAATGGCGTTAAAAACTACTGTAATTAAGAAACCCGACAGGCTCACAAATTATTTTTCTAAATACGCTCGAATGCTTAGGATAACACCTAAACAATACTCATTCACATGATTTCGTTACATCATACATAAATTATGAGAAACGCAACAGAGGGATAGCAGGAATGGAAAAGGTTTTCTCTGTCGATTGGGGAGAAGCTAAGCTGCCCTATATCTGAATGTCCGGTTGAGACTTGTTTACATGATCGTGTGCAATCACATACACTATACCCTAATGAACCTTCTAAAGCATGTTATCACATGGCAATCTACAGAAAAAAATGTGTTCCACTTGAAGGAATACCATTTAATGAAATAGCTACCATGCAATATACATATAGTACATTGCCTACCGTTGTTTTTGGAAGAGGATTGTATGCTGCATGTCCATGTGGTAGTGGAATTTCGCCGACTTACTTATCAAATTTTTGGTTGCTTGTTATTGGGTAAATTTTTTACTACATCCTAAGGTGGAATTGTTTTTTCAATTGATGGTATATGTATTTGCATGCGTTGAAAAGATTTTTGCGTGAATGTATACGCCACTGTAGGTATAGGTTTGCATGGATATATTGATTTACCATGTGGTTTTGTTCCCATTTACAGGTGGTAACATAACACCCCCCGCCACACGCCCTTGCGGCGGCTTGAGGGATATTATGAAGATGTACATTATTTATGAAAAAACTCTAAATTTTCATTCAAGATATTTTACGTTTGGTATAAAAGTAGTGACTCATCTTTCGCTGATGATGGGAATTCGAGAAAATGATTCCACCTTGTTCTGTTCTATAAACGACATGTGTCACGCTTGTGCACCTTGGTGATGATGCGGTTCCCGCTGGCTAACGTTAATGGTGAATTATCACCTCAACCTTCGGATCGACTGCACCCGCCACTTCTCAATTATATGCGACGCTCAAAAATATATAAGAAGATACTCTAAAATGCATTTTGAAGATAACGAACCAGTCAAAATGATAAACTCTTCGGGATTTCTTTTAATCGCCCTTCTAATCGATGAGTCACGAAGCAATTGAGACCCGAAATCTTGCGTCATGAACCGTGATCTGAAATCGATCGGGCGCGCTCTGGTTTTTAAAAATTCCTCCGATGTTTTATTACGCTTTCGTTGATGCACCTGCTTCGGCGGAGGCCGTCACAGATCCCGTCCCCTCTCCAGCGCGCCCCGCATTCGGCCCGACGCGCCCTCGTTCCTTCCGCGTTCACTTTCGAGAGGACGCGGAGGAGGGAGGAAGAGCGAGCAGGTGGGAGGCCAAGCGAAGTGGGACGACGCGGCAGCGGGGGGAGACTGGGCGGAGTCCACAGGCACACCGTCGCCGAAATCGACAAACAAGCACATTCAATCCGAACAATCATCACTTGAGCAATTACTGGATTAGTTGAAATTTCGAGCATGTCTAGCGCATCTAGGTCGTGGTCTACCATCGGGATTTGTTTCTATCCGAGTCGCCTCGTTAAAATAAAATTAATCGCAGTAGTAGCATTTTTATGGGAGGCGACCGAGACCTAAGTTCATTTGCGCCATTAGGGATGGATGAGAAAGGAAGGGTGGAGAGCCACCCGGCATCGGCATTAACCTACTCTTGTCGAAAGGCACCAAGGGGTCCGCAGTTTAATGTCCCATCCGACGGACGTCGCACTCACTCAAAGCGCTCTCCACAAAGAACCTCAAGTAGGGATCGGGATACCACTGAAAAATATTTGTTGTCTCCAGGACTTGAACCTGGGTGCTCTCGGTGGGAAGTCCCCACGTCACCAACGCACCATCCAGCAGTTAAGTTCTACATAAAAGTTAAAATAAATTCTACAGTTGAAATCCCACCCCCCCCAATTCGCGTAGGTAGCGTAAATACCGTCAGTTTCCTTGCCTATATTGAGTTGAGCATACGTATCTTTGATTAACGTCAACTTACAGGCCATAGTTTGGCAAAAAAAGGTTTGTAATTGGAAAATTCATCTTTAACCAAAGTAAAAGAGAAAAGGCCTAGGCGAGAGAGGGTAGATGAGGGACAAATATTTTTTTAAGAAGTGTCAAAGAGAAATAGCACTGCTTTTTAGCACAACAGGTAAGTATTCATTTAAAAATACGAACTCCGTAGAGAAAATCATTATAAATGATTAAGGCGTGAAACATAGAGAAGATATACGTAAGTAAGTAAACAGATAGGAGTTCATAGGGTTGAGAGTGAAAGATGAAACGAAAAGAAATTTCTTTTCCATTTTATACCCTCTAAGAAACTTCATGATTCCACTTGCTGAATTTTTATGGCAAGTTGTAGCCGTTGTGAAAGAAAGCTTACAAAAAATTATAACATCAAAGAATCCTAAAGTAAACACACATAAAATGAAAGGAAGAGAACGTGGAATTTGAACATATGTGGGAGTTTCCATTGGACCCATATCCCTCGCATCCAATTCCACTTCCGGTCTGGAGAACACAGAATATCAAGAACCCCCCTTGCCTTTGCTTGCGATGCCCCGACTTCCTCCACAAGAAATTAAACAACCTCGACATCTCTTCCCTACTTCGCAGGCCCTTCCTCTCTTCCTCTCCATCGGGTTTGAGTGAATGCGGGCGCCCGGGAAGGAAGATGATTCGTGCACCGTCGTCGCGGATCCCTCATCAGGTACGTTTAGCGACGATTGCAGCAGCCTACGAATCTGAATGCAAATTGAGCCTCACGGGTGAACACATGAAAGGGTATCATATGGGTATCCAATGGACTAAGCAACTTTGGGGTCTCACCTTATTCCAATATTCAGCGAGGATTACACGTACGTCCAATTGTAGCATATGTTGCAAGACTACTCCTACTTACAGGGAGAACTGGAATGACAGAATTTAGAAAGAAAGAGTTTCAAGGAGATATGGGACATGCTCAAAACAGACCCATTTAAGCCATTCAAACTTTCTTTCAACTTTTGAGAAACATCGCATCAATAAGAAAACCTACGAACTTAAAAGTAATCAACAACAATGCCAATTACCACTTAATGGTAAGCATTAACTTATACAGTAACTGATAAAATAAATTGAACTTATTCACTGATCAAAGAAATTGGACGAGTCCCGATATTCGATAGATTAATGAAAGTGATAATCGACAACTTTATTTCAGGAAAGAACTAAATAGGAATTTCAAAGATTAATTAAGAGAAAGTCACGGTCGAAGGTCTCAGCGAAAGGTGCGATGAACAAATGGAGTGACAGAGTATTATTATTATTTACATTTCGTTAAAATCAGGCAAATGGCTCAGTGGCAACGGTCTATTTATGCACCCTTTCATGCACAATAAGAACATATATGAAACAAAACGCATTAAAATACAATGGGACTTAAAGATTCTCGAAAATCCGAACCGTACCCAAAACCATCACATTATGATGGCCCAGGTTCACAACGTAAAAAGCAATGCACCGTCCAACATCACGCTATAGTATATCCTTGAGCGAGGTATGTATATATATATATATATATATATATATATATATATATATATATATATATATATATATACATACCTCGCTAACGAAATATGAATGTATATATATATATATATATATATACATTCATATTTCGTTTGAACATATATATATATATTCAAACACGAAATCCCGCCAAACGGCGAACAAATATTCACCCACTACTTCGTTTGGACGCACATTTTCCGCTGCTCTTCACTTAATCGCGAGTTGCAATGTAACAGAATATTACAAGGATAAAGATCGAAGAGCAACGCATAACAAACATGTCTCTGCACACCCTCTTAGAAGGGCTCTCCAAGCAGGGGCGTGGCTCCCCCTGGAATCAGAATGAGGCAACCGCTGGAGACTGGAAACGATGCGCAGTGCCCCTCCCTTTTCCTTCTGAGGACACGGACATTTTCTCCAGTCCGTTAAGAATCCCTCAATTTCGCATTCCTTCGTCGCTTTTCCTTTTCCTCGCGCGACCTTCCCATTCTTCCCCCGTCGCCGGGTCCCCCTCCCCCGCGCACTAGGAAAAGAAAAAACCGCAGAAAAATAAAGGGAGATTAAGGTTAAGGAACTGAAAAAAAAGATGCGACCGGTGGCATCGAATATTCCGCAAGCGTCCTGTCCCAATTCCATGCATTTCGGAAGAGGGTGGACGAACAAAAAAAACAGGAGAACGAATATCGCTCACCGCTAGTCCCTCGACGAGAATACCCATTATCCTTTGCAGAAGAGCGGCGCGCGATTATTCCTTCGTTTGAGTTATTTTGGACCGAATTCTTCCGTTATTTTCGAGCGTCTTTCCGTTGGCTTAGAATTCTTCCAAGATCTTTCGGGGTTCCTGCATATAAGATCAGATTATTTCGAAAGTTCCGTGTCTTATATTCCGTTCGAGTTTCTGGGTGCACATTTTATTTCGCATCAAATTCTTACAAACTATCCCATTCATTCGTTTTTATCTTTTCTGTACAGCTTCATTAGATTTAATCGTCTTTATAACAATGTAGATATTTAACCTATTAGCTCTATTTTGCTTAGTAAATAAAATCAATCCCCCTGTAAAAATAATTCGGGACTGATAGGGTTAATCTCTTTTGTCTCTTAACTTGCCTGTTCAGTTGATTAAAACAGATTTGTATTCACCAGTTTTAAAGTCCCAATCCAATGGAAACATTTGAAATAATTATTTGTTTATCATTTTCACAAAAAATAAATATACTATTCAATTTTTTACTTTATTCTTATATCAATATTTTGTTTTTTATTCTACTGTTTTATCATGCAAAAACAACTCGAAAGGATCGTGCTTTTACAAAACGTAAAAACATGGTCTGTTGCGCAATAAATGGCATACAAATCATGAGCGATATGAATATGAATAATTGATCCACAAAGGTTATTGTTTACGTACATTCTTGCAATATAATCGAAATTATGAATGAAAAATATTTAAAAAACGCTGTTTAAAATTGGTTTCCAGGGAAGCCGAAAAATAAAAGGAATTTCCATCTCCATTCAGCTCCCTTTATTTTCCGTTCCCTCGATTTCGTTTTTTTTTTCCTTTTCCACAATTTCTCTCGAAATCTCTCTTCACAACTTCGAAACTAACTACACTCGATTAGTGTCACAGATGCCTATCGAATCGATTGACGAAAAAATCGATTTCGAAATTTTAACTGCGCAAGGGGTTCTCGAAACGCTTTTCCAGGAAAACAAATCAAACGCTTTATTTTCCGGAATCCAGAAAGAAAGTTCCAGCAAGACATCGTAAACGTAATCTCAGCAATTTATTTTTTTCTTGAAGTCAAAATGATTAATCGCTTTACAGGTGACCCATAACAAGCAAAAATTGCTGAGGCCAAATCTACGACTAAAGAAAATATCAAGATTCAAAATATTTTAACCTATAAATAAATATGGAAATGTTTTAGAATGGATTAAATGTATGAACTCCCTTTAAAATATGCGGATAATTCCGCACAAACCCGCGAAAGATGCAAACTTGGTCTTAAATATCGCAAGTAGGCTCAAAAAATGTATTTTAATAAATAATTAAGAGAATTGGGAGTTGGCACAGCACTACGTGAGGGAATTTTTGAAAATACTCATTCTTAATTTGACTTCCTCCATCCAAATATATCAGAGGTGAGTATTTTGTACGTATTGAATAAATCTCTATCCAATAGAAAATGTCACGTGAAATGGTATTTAATAATTTCATATGACGTCGCTAAGCAATGTAACTAGAGGCCATTCAGAGTCTCATCGTCTCTTCTCCACATTGCATATTTTTCCGCTTGAAAATTTACAGCATTCCATGAACATTAATGATTTCCTAAGGATTTACATTCATGATCATCTCATAAAATTCGATATTTTATTATTATTTTTTGTACATGATACTCGCGTGGCTCATAATGTCGAATCATATAGACTTGAGTCATAAATTATTTTTGGATTGACAGGTGGAACGCACTCAACGTAATAGTACGAGACACTTTTCCAACCACAAACATGTTCACTTTTCTCCCTCCCAACATTTAAAAAGTATAAAAACACACCAAAAAAAAGATGAGCGGCACTCTCACCACACACCGCTTCGAAGAGAGCCCGCGTTCGAGGGGATGCCAGGGTGGATGAGGAGGGGTTGGGGTGCGGGCTGCAGCACCCGCGACACCCCGAGTGGGACGCCGGCCAGCACGCCGGATCCTCGCGCCTTTCGCCCCGTTAATCTGTCATCTGCTTCCGCGTGAGCGATGAGCGTCGCCGGTCGAGAGTGCGCTTTCCGCTGTTTTTTTCTTTCCGAGTCCTCCCTCTCCGCGTGATTCGTAGACGTCGTCGGACGGCAGCGGCGCCTCCCGACCACGCATAAATCTCGCCAACTTGTGTCTCTCGCGACGGGAAGCGGATGAATAAACAAAGACACGAACGGTAAAAAACGCAAGCAGGAAGGCCCAGTTTCTGAAACATGGGCACACTGCGAGGGGTAGCGTGAGAGAGAGAGAGCGAGAAAAATCATCTCCCCAGCTGGAAGTTAGCACTTTCCTACCGGCGAGATTGATATGTAAGCAAGTGGTCTCATTAAAGAGGTGCTCACATCAGGCACGGACCAACTGCGAGTGAAACGGGTGGGGATTTCCCAGAAGTTTAGCAAATTACGAAGCATTTACACATGGACGATTTTCTTGAGCTAGTCACGTCGGAATGGCAGCAAGGATGCAAAATACGTGCATGCCGCTCATAGCAAAACTAAAACACAAAAATTAACTGCACAAGAAAATTCTTCTAAGTCTGCGTATATTTAATTAACGTTCACATCTCTCAGTTAGCTACTCGTGCAGTCATTTAAACTGTTCAATTGAACTTTATAATTTTCTATTAAAATCGGGTTGAAAAGTACGCAATACTCTTCTTTCTTGTTTTACATTTTGTCTTGAAAGGCCTGGTTGCGATTACGAGGGCGGAACGGGGAGTAAAAATAACTATACCACGTTCTTCTGAGAGATATATGTTGCTGCGTTTACGTAGGGGTAAAACCTTTGGAGCCCCCTTTCATCTGCTTTCCATCCCTTTCATTCGCTTACTGTGTAAACGAAACGTCCCTTTTTGAAAAAAATGCAGGTCCTTTTAAATAAGAACGTCGAGAATAAATCTTCAACTTGCCCAAAATACTCTTCCTAAATATTTTCACTAAAAGAAATTCTATGGGATTCGCAGTTTCATAGTCGATGCAGTTATAAAATAACTTGTTCATTATTGACGATTGGACTATTAGATCGAATATTCAAACTATCATTTGCACTTATTTAAAAAGAAATATCAAATAACTATGAACTTCATTAAATTTTACAAATAAAACAGGCTATATTGGGAAACTTAACTTAGATTGAGCATTAATTCTAAACATTATGATAATAAGTAACACTTAATTAACCATATTTCCCGACCTTAATGATACAGTGTTTCCTATTTCAGTTTTTGAACATCAATTCCCAACGGTCCATTGATTACCAGGGCAAGTGATTGCCATCTTAAAAACTGTTGTCTTTTCTCAGCAAGTAGTATCGATATTAATGAAAATATCAAGAGATATTAAATTGCATGCGTCTCCTCTCTGACAACCTTCTCTTCCTTAATGATAACGCCATTATTAGCTCCTGACCAAAGAGTAAACATTGACTTGAGAAGGAAAAGTACAGAGCAACAGGGCGGAAGAACAGGACGAAAAATAAAATGGAAACGTATGTTATATAAGATGCAGGCTGTAATTAAACGAATCCCCGTCGCCAGGAGGACTGGCGAAGAACCCTTTGAGGGTCAGAAGAGGAGAGCAACTGGAGAAGACGGAAAGGAGCGAATGAAAATGGGCAGGCAGGGGTTTGGCGAAGCAGGCAATCAGGTGACGCCGAAAGAGGATTCGACGGAGCCGTGTGCGTCGTGAGGAAGGGGAGGAGGGAATGGCAGTCGGACGCCTGCGGCCTCGGGGGGATCGCGTGAACGAAAAGTCGAGCCGTTTGTGGACAGGGCAGCTGCCTCCCATGACCTAGATAATGAGAATAGCTGGGCTAAAAAAGGCAAACACTCGAGGTCGCCCCGACCGGCCCTATGATTGTGCAGTCTGCCTTCAACGCCCTAACTCAATGCTCCACGCCCTAACTTCAAAAATGCTCTGACAACGTTAACAAAAGTAAATTACGGATTGGCGAAGATATCAGTTATGATTATGATAGAGGACTCGTCCTTCAGTAAGTATCTTCATGAGTGTCATACGTCACAAACTAAAAGTTTCGTTTGGCAGGAGAAGTCAATCAACCCTTTACCACTTAAGTTCCAGTGAATTACGATTTGTTTGAAGTGTTCGTTCAATCAGTCAAGAACAAAACGCCTTCTTTTAAATTACCCACTATACTTAATCTATATTCAACTGTGGAAATAAATGACACATTTGATCAACTACCGGCCACAGAACGAAAAGTTACCCCGCAGGAAAAGTTTCCAAAATGTACACGTATTTAAGAGTACGTATTTGTACTTTAACAAGAAGGCAACTGATGCCAATAAAAAATTATATAAATATGGTACTTTTGAATTTCTTTCCTACTAGACATAATGTGACAGTAGTAACTAACTCTTTCTGTAGTCGGAAATCGACCTCGAGCCCTTTACATTTCTTTATTACAGTAGAACTCCAATTATCCGAATCAATCGGGACCGGACCCCGTTCGGATGATCGAAATTCGGATAATTGGAGTTTTGACCGGAGGAAGGGTCAATTCAAAGAAATTACGCCGTTACTTGCCTTAAAAGATGAACAATTAAGTTTCTGACCCAAGATCTTAGCTTTTTCGCAAAGAATCGGACCTACAATAGGGTTTCCCACAAAACGTTGCTGCAAGAACCACTTGAAAACGGCATCTTCTAAAACTTTGTTTGTTGCCGTTTTCATTGATTTCCTCGAAGAACTTTCATCTTCATTTTCAAGGACTGACACAAAATTCATAATTGTAGGTTTGTTCTTTTTTAATGTCCGAAATCGTTGATTGTCCAACACCGTACTGCTCTGCCAACTTTTTGCCCGTAACTCCCTTATTATCCGATTGCTCTATGATTTTGAGTTTGGCTGCTAAAGATAACACAACACATTTTCTCTTCGAATCCATGGTGAACAATTAAACGCACTCTCAAAGAAAACAACAAATCGGTGCATAAAATACCCCACATAATCAACAAGCAATCAAAACAAACAGAGGGTAGATCGCCCGTAGCCACACTCACCCCTCCTGGGCTGGGCCTATTCGGTTTCTAAAACTACATCATGAGACGGTGCCTAAAGCGATTCCGATAGTTGGAGTTTGGATAGTTACAGTTCGGATAATTGGAGTTCTACTGTATTACTCTCCCAAGCAAAACAAGCAAATATAAATTCAAAACTTAAGCGAAGTCATTTTTATGTGCTCTACAATGCATGTGACTGAACCAAGTACCGTGGGATCCATGCGTCTGCACTACAAGAACACTGCTCTGTAAAGCGACTGATTGAGAGTAGAAAGGGTCACACTAATGTAAAAAAAATTATTTCCGATACTTGCGTTGACGGGTACCAGCTAATGAAAGAATAAAATACACCACTACCTGCAAAAAAAAGAGTAAGGTGTAAAGGAAAGAATTTCTGAACGATACCATATGAATGATGAAGAACTTTTCCCGTGGTAAAAGAATAGTTCAGACGCTGTGTCATAGTGAATAGAAAAGGAAAAATACGTCGACAGCATTCAGAGTAGAACAACAGAAATAAGAGTGCAGCACTTTATGGTGTCTTTCCCATCCTTGGTGTTTCATTCCCTGGAGTTGCATTCTAGTGGAAGAACAGATCGGCTGCTTCCGCCATGGATTCCGCAGCCGATTAATATTTATAAGAGCCGGTTTTAAGGAAGTTGGATCAAGACACATCTTAGAACGAAAATGGACGGCGACAGTCGCTTCATGGGAGCGTTTTTCGAAGTCGCGAGCGGCGATACACCGGCGACCGGACACGTACACCGAGTCGACACGCCGAAAAAGCCTGGCGTTGGAGCGATACCCCCGCGGGAGGCACCTCCCCGAGGGCAAGAGAATACCGCGACTCCGAGAAACGGCGCGGCCACGCGAGACACCGACATGAATACGGAAACGTACGAGATGCAAAAGGTGGTGTGGGTCGAATAAAAAACGAAAATAGCAAAAGAGAGGAGGGGTTGAAAGGAGAGGAAGGCCTCAAGGCGGGAGGGAGCACGGCAGATGCGACCGTTCGCCAGGGCCTACGCCGCCACTCGAAGTGAAATATGTCGCCTCGTGAATTATTTAAATCCGCATGAAGGGATTTGTAGGAGTTGCCGCAGAGTATAGGAGGTAGAGGAGAGAGGGAAGGAAGGAGGTTGCAAGGGGAGGGGGCGAATTCAGGGCGCTCGCGAAAAATAAAAAATCGGCAAGGTGAGGTGAAGTTCGTAGGATGAGGTACGAGGGAGGACAAAGTTACCCTTTTCAGAGGCATTGCCACATGGCTGCCGCTTCAAAATCATTTTAAAAATGAACATACAAGAATCGTCATTACGTCTACTAAGTTTTCCGTGAAGAAATATCTGCAAATAGAATATTATATATTGTATTAATCCTATAAATTATTACTAGAAGCATCGTACTAATTAACAAGATCTAATAGGCGAGGTTAGAACGCGTGCCCTAATCATTTTAAGTCCTTAGGTAATGTTAAATTCAAGTGTCATGGTGGCGTGATTCAAATTCCTTTCCCGATGGCGTCTGCGGATTTCAGAGAGAAATAGGCGAAGTGGAGGCGAATGAATTCACGAAGTTAGAGGGATATTCAGAAACTTCAGCCGGTTTTGAACCTGGGTCCTATTCATACAAACCAAGCATTTTACTCACTACGCCACCGCCACCATTATAGTCAATAGTATTTAGTCGTTAAATCACTATGTGAGATACTCATTCGGTATGCTGGAAAGTTTGTTGGTAAAGATGTGATTGAAATAGTAAGGCTAAAAACACTACTTTCAGGTGCGCGATGGTAACGGAGCTCTTTTGCGCATCTAAAAAAGTGTCCGTATCATATCAAAACATCAACGTTTACAAAGAAGAAAATCGAGCGGGAGATTCATCACTTAAAATTTGCGTGAGGCAGTCTTTTTTGAAAGGTTCCAGGAATCGGTGGAGTTGATAGCATTAAGATTAAGAAAATAGCTGACGTGGAATTTGACTAGAATTTGAATCATTAATTTGGAAGTGGAGACTAAAATAAATATATCTCATAGCCTCGATTTCAAGACTGGAAGGAAACATAGATGGGAAGGGATAAGAAGGCAGTAGAAGACTGTCAAGGGGACACAATAGAACGAATGACACGCGGAATGATCACAATTTCCAAGATTTCCACAAATTTGCAATAGAGATCAGAATGACGGCAGTCTTATTATTCTTCGTCCCCCTTGGAGGAGATGGCAATGAAAATGAAAAGCCATTCATTCATACTACGCCTCCCTTTCGTCAGCTTCGTCGGCTCATTGTGTCGATTCTCTCGAGGATGGATTTGTCATTTGATTTCCTCTCCCATCCTTTCATCACCTTCATATTCCGCCATCGGGGCCCCTCTCCGATAATATTTCCTTTCCGTTCACAACCGAGGGGAAGCGCTTTAAATGTCGGCTTCTATGCGACCCGTGACTTACAGGTTTGGATATATCCAAAGACAGCCGTAAAGGCGGTGAGAATACGAAAGGGAGACCGAAGCTTAAAGAGAATAACTTCATGAGATCTCGCTACATGACATCTCCTTCAGACGGACTGTGAAACGACTTCTCTCATTGTACTTAAAAGTATTACGTATATACAGGTGCCTTTGTTCTTCATATCCTAAATTGTAAATTCTTACATAATGTAAAATAAAATTTTCTCCACCTCACAAACTGAAATACATAGTTTTAACTGGACATTTAACAAAAAATTTGCAATTCAACGCAGCTGAAATAGCATCAATGCCAATAACCTCAACACTAAAAAATAAAGATTAATACAAAAAATCTGGAAAATACCTCCTTGATATTCAAGTACCCTTCGTCGAAAGATCGTTTGATGAAAATAATAATCTTTTAAAAATCCAAAAATAAACCACTCTGGAAAAACGGGGAACAATTCCGTCTATCATTGAACAATTTAAAAACTGAGGAAGAATTCAAAAATCAATCAGAAACAATCCAGCATTACGAGATGGAAATAAATCGCCGTACATAGTAGATAAGAGATACTAGTAAAAAGGTAATCATAGTGGAATAGTTTTAGCAGAATTAAGAGCAATAACGAAAAGTAATTTATCGAAAGGATTGAAGCAGAAATCAGCTTGGTTGGTGATAAGCACTGACATGTTTCCTCCGCCAGGAGTCTCCTTGAGAAATGAGAAGGCAGACGGGAGAAAAGGTGTCTAAGCACGCCAGGGAATGCCTGAGGAATATCAGACGAAAGAGTAGAGCCTGGGAAAGTAAAAAAAGCATTCAGATATAGGAAGTGGTGATACGGAGGGAAGAGATGTGTATGCTTAGTCAGTTATCTTTGGCCAGCCATGGATTTGATAAAATGTCGATTAAATATTTACGCATCAAAATGTTGAACACTCAAGTTTTCCATGCATATTTGCTTCGGGGTTTTCCGCTTTGGGTTCAAGAGACGGCGACTTGCTCCGAGTGAGCTAACTTAAAATTCATAGAAAACAATGCTTACCGATCTCAGGAACGCAGCCAATGCGCTTGCCAAAAGATGGCTTTGTTATAGGCCAATTGTTTTAAGCATTTCAAACACGAGAATTCCGAGACCGAGGAGCGCTTAGAATAAGGAGATATTTAATCAAAATTATTCTAAAATACGATATTTTTTAGACAACGATATATCTCAAAATCCCTTTATAAATAACATCGTCATAATGTATACAAGATGATGTTTATCTTCACTTATCAGAGGATGTTAAAGACATGTTACAAGTACTATTTTGATTTACGAGATGAAATTCAATGGATAAAGTCAAGACTTTGAAACTCCCCAGATACCTAAAAAGGCTAAATGACAAAATAGCACTGTTTTAATTATCTTGGACCTGGATTAAGAAATTCTTCGGGAATTCAAATCAAAACGATCTTCTATATAAAGAATTTTTTTCAAGCATTTGACTCAATCCTTTTTTCCAATTCTTTTCCTCTTGTAACACTGTTTTCTCTTGAGTTTGTTCCCTTGAATTAAGTATAATTAGATTAAAACATTCACGGTTGGATCAATGATTTTTTTGAATGGACGGGTACATAGAGTTGTTTTAGATGAAGTTAGCTCAAATTCAGTAGAAGTTACTTCAGGTGTTCCCCAGGGAAGTGTCATCGGACCTTTTTCAGTCGTATTTGACGATAGCGAAATTGACTCCGCAGTCATTAGTAAGACATGTTTATTTGTAGACGATGCAGTGGTTTACCATAATATCTGTGATCCTGAGAACAGCAGCTTCGTCAGATGACCTTGATGCTATACAATGCTGGTGCCACACTTGGCAATTAGAATTAAAGGTAAAAAAGTGCGTAGTCATAAATGTTTGGAAAAAGAGCAATTCTCTCCGGAACGCCTACTGCGTTGGGAACACCGAAATGGAAAGTGTAGATTCAAATGCCTAGGCGTTGTTACTCTCACTCACGATCTCTCCTGGGTGAAACACATAGTATGTGTAAAATCTAACAAGCAATTAGGATTTAATAGAAGAATACTTGTTAAATGTGATGAAAAGGCCAAAGAGAAATGTTATTTGTCACTGGTTAGGCCTCACTTAGAATATGCCGCAAGTATATGGGATCCTCACGAAGTTAGTTTCATTGCCGAATTGGATCGCGTGCAGGGTAGAGGAACTAGATTTGTAAAAGGCTGTTATGATAAACTTAGAAGCGTGTCCAAAATATTAGAGCAGCTACCCCCTGCCACATACCCTAGCGGTGGCTTGCAGGGTATTTATATAAATAAATAAATGGTTTTGTGCAATACTAAAAATTTAGGAAGAAAACCACTGGAGTGTGGTTCATAATCATGGTTATTACTGGCTCACCAAAATGAACAAAAAACTAAACAATGCTTAAAGCAAATAGAAACCGTTAGACATTCATTCGCAGCGAAAACTGGAACTTCATAGAAATCATACAATAATAAGTTTTAATTACATATTAAAAATTCAAGCTATATAAAATGTTACTTTCAGAGATTGTAAGTCTCTATTCTTATATTAGGAGCACGACATCATGGTACTCGGAAAGTCTTATCTCTGTTATTAAACACTTATCATGAGAGAACATGTAAACAATGTATTTTAAACGTATATATATTGTTATTTTATGTATTATATCATATTCAAAAGAAGCAAAAAATATTCTTTCGTGGACATAAATGAAGGAAAAAAGAAATCTGGAGTTGTAAGAAACATACCTATAATCTGGTGAAAGGGATCAAAGAAAAGGTAAATGTGCACATCACATTTAAGGGGATAAAAATTATCAAACAAAGTAAATATTACTTCAAGCACTTAAAGAGACTATGGGAAGCTCTGCCGCCGAGAGCAGTCCGCCATCTATCAACAGACATGTCAAGCGGAATGTGTGTTTCACCGAGGGACAAGCAAAATTTTACACCAGATTTCTAGAGCGTGGTCCAGCATGAAAAACGTCGACGGCCGTAGGATGGAACAACGGCCGACCTATCCACTTGAAACGCATTTCCTTTTCTGACAAGAGGAGAAAGGGTGACGAGTCTTATGCAAAATAAAGAGGAAAACAAAAGAGCCTGATGATGGATGAGCCCAGAGAGAGAGAGATGGTGAAAGGATGCCCGAATTAGGAATAGGGAGGAGAAAATGAGCGAGGAAGGAAGACAAGGAGGACCGAGAGCAAAGAAGAATTCCTCCGAGAAAGAGGATCTGGGGAGGCAGCAAGTGACGTTAATTGGCGCCTTGAAAAGACGCGCAAACTCTTCCACGCGCCCGTGTGTGTGTACGTCGCGAGTGACCCATCGTGAGCGACCACATCCCCTCCCTTTTTTCTCTTCCGCCCTTACTCCCTATCCCTCGAAAAACCGCGGAGTCTGTTAAAAGCCCGACAAACACACGCTCACTCACACACGGATCCTAGTGAAGACGACTTAACGTTTGCGCGCTCGTCCGGGTAAACAAACAATGGGTTGAGCGAAACGCAAACTGAGAATGGGTGGAGAGGGAAGGGAAAATGAGAGAAATCAGAATAGGGAGGAGGGATAAAGAGAGAGAGAGAGCGGGAAAGACGAGGGACGCAAGCAAAGACACAAGACGTTCCCACTCCGAATTGGTAGAGGCGGATGGGGGCCCCAGAGTACGGAGGGAGAGGGGGAGGAGACGAATGGAAAGTGGGTGTAAAAGGAGGAGAGCATATTGAGGCAAAATGGGATCGTAAACAGAAAAATAAGGGAAACGAAGTGAGGGAGAGAGAAAGAAGAGAAAGAATAAAAGACGGGGCTCGACTACAAGGGAAAGAGGGAGGGAGAAGAGGAGGAGGGGGGTAGGGGGAAAGGGTCGTTAGGGACAGGTAGCGAGAAAGGGGCGAGTCAGATTAACCGAGATCCAAAGTTATTAGTCCCGTGCACCCTATCTCAGCTCGGAGCCATAAAACACAGGCTCCTCGAACAATTTTTTTATTTAATGAGTGTTACTTAGGAAACATGAAAAATGCTGTTTAAACGGAGGAAACTTGAATGTTCAAATCTTCTTTGAGGGAAATTGTGAAAAATAACACAAGATGAAAACTATTTTAGGACGAGCACCAGCACCCGAATCACTAGGAGTATTATTATGAATACTATGGGATGCATGTTACACACAGAATATCAATCTTTAATCAGAGAAAATACATTGAGCGCCTTCATTTTATATCCAGAAGCAGGATTAGACTGAAAGGGAAGAGGGCTAAATTGGAAAACAACAAGGGAAAGGAATCGAAATCTAATTTTAACTGAAAGAGGTACAAGTTAAAGACGGGGGATTAAGGACGTATTTTCTACGGGACGTAAAGAAACAAAGGCGGTAATTAGATTCAAGTAAAACTCAATGATAAAACGAATGAATTAGCAAGGAAAGAGAGAAAACAAAAGAAAAACAGTTTAGCAAGAACAGGAGGAGTAATTAAAGAAATATGGGAACAAGACAGATTCAAAAGAAAAAACGGAAAGATAGCAATAGACAAAAAGACGATGAAAGGAAAAATAAGGATGGATAAGAAGTGTAAAGGAAAAGATGGACAATTGCTGAAAAAATGTGGAAGAGCTAAAGCAAGCTGAATGAAACGAAATGTTTGAGATGCTAGGGTCAAGGTCTAATGAGAGATAAAGTAAATAAGATTTGGCACTGCCACAGGGGGTCCCTGGAGAGATACCTGTTGGCGGAGGGGTGAATATGGCCGAGAGAACGTGTGACGTTTCCTTCGCTTCGATCACTAAACGTATTTATTCCCTTTTTCACATAACAAGTAACTAATTTGTTAGGTGAATTAACCCTTTTTTGAATTGGGTCTTCCTCCAGCACTAACACAAGTTTTCACGTTATTTGATGGTTTTTTAACATGTATGTTTCCCTTTTCCCATCCTCTCCCATATTCTCCCTAATTAATAACCCTTCCCACCTGGTGCTTGCACCCCCTGCCACACACCTTTTTGGTAGGTGGCGCGGGATATTTATGTCGATGTCAATGTCGAAAGGATATGACTTGTTTTGGTTCAACCTTCAGTGCGCGAAAATTCCGTAACCTGAAAACGTACAAACGTTTGGAGGATTAACTGAATTCTCACACTGTACGGTGATTTGGCCAATATTAAGGATAACAATATTAAAGTACGAATCTTCATCATTTTTATTCCATATTTTTGGTGGAGCCGAATGTTTTCATTGTTTCAAATGTTTGTGACGAATAGATGACTGCTCAATTTGCAACACTCGTCATGATGTAAGTTGCGAATTCCGCGTGTTAAAGGGCAAAGATGTTTTATAAAATATTTATCACGTTATTATAAATCAAATTATAAACCAATTTATGAACCTCGTTTATGAAAGATTACGTGGACAACTCAAAATTTCACAGAAGTGGGTACAAAGGTTTCTCTTAATGCTGACGCATAAAGAAATATGCCTAGGCCTAAATCACACTTGCATGCAAGACTTGGGTGATACAATGAAGAAAATCGCTAACAAAGCCAACTAAGATCAGCAGTAATTTTCCGCTCGTGCGCAATTTGAGACCACCATAGCAGTAAAAAAATTACGGTAAATTGAAATTCCTGAATGTCGAAAATCACCAAACAGCAACAGAGAGAAACGAAATCCTTTCCTTGAACATTTAGAACATTTAGAATTATAAGTAAATAATATAGAGAATGAGATAAAACACATCCGGAAAAGAGGCATAATCATGACAGAAACATAAAAGAATAAGGTCCACTATGAGTCACCGTCGGTGTAACGGATCGAACAATTAAAGTGATGACAGTTTTACATTTATTAGTCATTGACACTAATTTTACGAACGCATAAATTTAGAAAAGTAGTAGATAAATGCAAATGTATTTTCAAATTTAATGGAATACTTTTTTTCAAAATGCAATTACTGTCCTGCATACACTTGTTGAGTGCCCTGTCGTAATGATTGACTTCCGGAAGAACCAGTTCACGTCCTAGTCCCTATTATCCTCACTGCCATGTTGCTGCATTCCATCGATTCTATTGATTCTCATCATCCCGGCATACACTTTACCCTATCGCTTCTTCCTTCCAAGAATGAAGGCATTCAAGGTCCTTTCGGTCGTTTCTAATCCGACATGAATTCGCCAATTTGCGTCGCCATCGATTGAGGAAAGAAGAGTAATGTCGATCGCATGATATGTCCTGTACACAGGCCTTTGGGGACAAGGCTCCGAAGGGAATCGCCGGCTACATCCTCGCAGTCCCTGGAGTGGGCAAGGCTGGGAGCGAAAATGGAGGAAACGAAGGCATGCGTGCTCGTTCCTATGGCGACCCAATCCGGGTCTTCTCTGACTAAGAGGCAAGTCTATCGGCGCGCTGGCCTCCTGCTGTTGGCCCCTCCTGGAAAAACAAATGCCTTGCGGGGAGGGGAAGGGACGCTTGGGAAGTAGGTATTGTCTGCGGTCACGGATGGCTGTAGGGACTGCTGGGAGAGATTGGTTCGACAGCCACTGACTTCACGGGCCCAAAATTCACGTTAAAGCAGGTGTTATGGCGATGGCAAAACTTACGGTGTCGGATATATTGATGATAGCCTATGTTTTTCTGAACTCCGGAGGATTTCCAGTTCTAGAGTTCAAAGTGCCAAAAATAATGAATATCTGGATTTTTCACATAATAATCATATAGCTGATTATAATGGACATTGGTTCTTGGATGGGCATGTAAGCTTCTTTCGAATGGATACCGATGGAATCACGTTACCAATGAAACCTGATTTATAGCACTCAAAAAGAAGACTGCTTAAGAGAACCTTAGTGTATCCTTGCATTATTATGGCCCCACACTATTTGGGTTAAATAGAAGAATGGGTTAAAAGGAAGAAGGACCCATTTGGTCTCAATTTCGCCCAAAAATAGATCGCCATCTATCTATTTGGGTAGATTAGACCACATAAATAAGGGAGATAGACTCCAGTACAGGTAGATTCAAATATTCGTTCTTTTCTCGGGCAATCAGAAATAATAACAGTAAATATGCTCAGTCAAAGTAAAAATAGTAAAATAACCGAATTACGAGCGGAAACAAGACTAAACGCTACGTAGATATCTAATGCATTCGTAGATACATTCTGCGTGCATATATTAGTTGCTTGTGTATGCATTTGCATGTGTGTATGTTAAAATAAGTTTTGGATGAATCTATACGTCGGTGAGAGTGTGCATTAGAATGTATACTGTTTATTTTACAAGTAGTTGCATTATATTTTACGAGTGGTGTGCTAACTCCCCCCCTCCCACGACAGGCCCTTAGCGACTTGCGAGGTATTGTGTAATTGTAGATTTGCTAATTATAGTTGATTATATTCCATCTCGAAATAATTATTAGTCTTTTCCACTCTTGGCTTTTCATTGGATGCATAGACGTACAAAATCTCTAATCCGTCGCTTCCACCCAATTTTTTCCCCATAAGGAGTGTCACCAATACCAGTACTTCCCTTCGAAAAAATCGACTGAAAAAAGTATACTTAATATCATAGTCTCTCATGCACAAGACACTGGGTAAGACTGAAGAAAACGGGCGATGGTGATTCATCAATCAAAAATTTGTATTGTTCCAAGCATACAAATTGAAGAGTTTATCATATGTCTACCTACGTGCATATGCTCGCTCATCAATGTGCGAACTTTACTTTTTCATTCCTTTTTTACCGGGAAACGACGCATTTATGATTGGGTATTCAGATCGCACTCTCTTTTTAAGATGATAATTGTGCCAGTTTTTTACTGCGTGGACGTACCATACATGAACGCCCTCGGGTTTGATTCATCATTCACTATGGATATTTTCCCAATGGAAAAGGTTGTTGCCAAGTGGGCAGAGAGATCGGCAACCAGAGGGCCCAGTCAAGGCTCAGGTCAAGGCCACTCTGGATACCCTCGGCTTAACACGCGCTGTGTTTGTTGTTCGGGTGTCAAATCTTCCTGGGAAAGCGCAGGCGGCAATGGCAAAGGAAAGTAATTGGGGCTCCTTAATGTGTGATGATGTTGATGTGCGAATTTCACACGGAGTAGGGCGGATATTTGAGTAACGATCGTTTAATGGTGATATGTTTAATTTTATGTGTCAGTGTACTATGGTTGGTGTATTTACCTAAGGTACGAATTAATATTTGCCCTTATTTGTTCACCATAATACACCGAGAAAAAAGCATAAAATATTCTGAACTAAAAGTCAGATTTCTGATTAGTGATATTATTGACAAGTAAGATCAGTCCATCCCGATATGACATACAAAGTCTCTCCCAAGAGTACTAGGACTGAGTGGATTAAACACAATTTGTCACCAGAATCGATACATTCACTCAATAGTCTTCAAGGTAGCACCCTTGTGTGTCCACACATCGCTGCCAGCGAATTTTCCACGCTTTTTTGAAGTACGCCTTCTGGAAGGCGGCGCCAGGAATGCTGTTAAGCTCCCTAGACACGACCTATTGTAACGCTTCCACCGAACCGTGGTGGCGCCCTTTCAGCACGGATTTATGGCGAGGGAAGAGAAAGAATTGAGTAACGATATTGCCTAAAAAATTTGGATCCTCACACACATGGTCGAGAAGCTCTCGGCCTTTCGTTCGTCCGAGAGCACTCGTGGCACCAACTTCGCACGCACTTTTCTTATGCCCATGGTTTTGGTCACAAGTCGATGCACATCACTTTTAGGGATATCAAGGTAATCAGAAACCATGCGAACACTTAACCTGCGATCCCTGCCCAACAAAGCCTTCACTCGTACAGTATTTTTGTCAATTTTTCAGATCGAAGGGCGTCCTGAACGTCCAGAGTCTTCAGTATCTTCTCTGCCCTCCCTAAACAACTTGTGTCACTCAAAATCAACCGATCTACCCATGGCGTTATCAGCATAAGCTGCCTTGTGCATGACATGAGTCTCTTTCCCTGTCTTGCACAGTTTCACGCAAAATTCGATTCAAAGCGCTGTTACAACAACCAGTTCGTGACACAGCGTAACAAGGTCACGTTATAGAGGTTTCGCAAAAGAACGATCAGCACTCTAAAAAGGCTAGGAGACAACTGCCTCCGGCCTCCATCCTTTCTTTAGACACATCTCCTTCGAACCCAGCCAAAGAAACCATCGCCCGTCCGTCCGACAATCCGAGAAAAAATAAGTCGTAATGCTTTGGGACAGACCTCCATTTATGAGTTGGAAAAGTAATAAACTAATAATGGCCTTGCAAAATACAAAATTCGGAGTAGTAAAAAATTAGAGAAAAGAACCTGTCGATGAAGAAAATTGGATTTCTTCATCTTATTCACTCGAAGGTTAGGTTTCATATAAATCCTAATGCATTCTAGGTCATGGAATCAAGAGAGACATGAACCGGGAACAGTAAGGTGTAAGTTGATGTAACACACGTCCCTTTTATGAAAGGTGGGCTTTGCAGGAATGGCTATTTTCACCTTAATTGAATTCGCTAACTAAAACCGGCTCCAAATGACTAAACTTCTCGGGGTAATTTCCTGAAACCTGCTCTGCCATCCATTGACTTAATTAGATCACCTTCGGTGCATGTGTACACCTCTTTTACGAGAGAAGTTTTCTTCGTGATTAGGGATCAGAGGACCGAAAGTCTTCATTTCATTCGACGGAAAAACGTCATTTCACATGAAAGGAAAGAGGAGAGTAAGTAGAACAATTATGTGCACGTAAATGAGCGATTCACCGAAATAAAATGAACACTCACCTAGGGACTTTAAAATTGTCAAGATACTCAATTAAACGAAGGGTTCGAAATTACAAAACAGCAGTTTCATATTAATTAAGCACCAAATGAATGAAAAAAAAACAAAACCGGGGAAAGCCATTTCAAACAATTCAAATAAATTTTTAACAATATTCCTCCTTTGCTCACTCAAATCTCAATTGCAAGAGAATTAATTTATACGAATGAATGTTGCAAGTTACAGCAATTCAAATGGGATTAAAGAATTTGAGATTTTTGAACTAGTAGTGGAAACTCGCAAAATTTTTTGGTAGAATTCCATCATACTAAAACGGGAATATTGAAAAAATAAAGTGGTGTACGGAATTATAAACTTTTAATGAATCGTAACAGAGTAAATCTCGAAGAAACTCTTAGATAGCTGATGAAAATTGGTATAATGTGTACATGAGAATGGTTCAGAAGCCAAAAAACTACTCGTTAAATGAAGATTAAAACATTAGACACGAACCGTAATCTATTTATTCTCTTTAATAGGAACTCGTCTCACAAGCAAATATACCTTGGTAATGTAAATTTAGATAGCTACTACGCAGGGCAGGTAAGCTGTTGTAAAAGTTATCTCAATCATTTCAATAATTTAACCCTTCTAATGGTAACTAGAATTTAAACAACATTTCATTTGGATGCTTCATGTCTGATATGTAGCAAACCCTGCCTAACACCGTAAAGTTGGTTTGCAGGATATCATGTGGATGTCTTTATAGAAAGCCTTCAGTGAATATTCCAGCCCTTATGGCCAAAGTGACTCAATTATCCAGTATAGGTTAAAGGAAAGAGCCCAGCAAAGAGAGCAGCGGTAGGACAACACGGGCGACATACCAATATCAAGGTGTACTAATTGGATGCGCCGCCCAATATTGCTAGAGAAAACATGTTTCAACAATTGAAAACAAGCATCGGGCGTCAGAATGAACATCAGATATTCAAGAGAAAGTTTAAATATTATAGAAGGCAACAAGGCAGGAGGAATCATTCGAAAATTCAAACGATCTCCAGAGTTGCAGGAGAGGAACTTTATAAGACGCTCGATGCAAAGAAAGAACAAATGAGGAAGCAGCTCCGCATATTAATGAAAGCCCGCGACACGTCAACCACAAAATACATTAAAGGAAGTTTCCGATGTGAGACTGCGAGGAGAGGACAAAGTTCCCTTTCCTTCCTCCCCCCCCCCCCGCTTCCCCCAAGGATGCCTGGAGAATTATGCCGGAGAGAGCGGAACGCGAAAGGAAACAAAGAGGACTGAGATAATAAGAGACAAACTAATGAATATGCCACGTCACAGGAACATGAGAAGAATTACCTACGACTCTGAACGGTGGTTTAAGCGCAAAGTAGCAGCAACGACGGGGACAAACTGAAACGCAAGAGGATCACGGAAAACGGAAAAATAAGGCATGGAAACAATTTGCTTATTTCGCACATCATCCTATCTTGTTTCAAAATATCGTGAATGCGATTCCGGTATGCATATACGTACGCGGGCATCCTTGGGCCGAATTGTGCCGTAAAAGAATGGCAGAAGTCGGAGGAGAGATCCAGTCAACTAGACTTGAGAGATAGAACAAGATCAAAATCGAGGGACCGTGAGACTGAGCGCAATGCGAAAGGAGTGTACTTCGGCAGGAAAGTTTTTTTTTGCTTTTTCAGGAAATAAGGAACTTCAAGGGATATCGGGGAGCGAGGGAGTAATAAAAAAAAGAACGGGGAGATGGAGGCGATGACGCCCCCTCAGCGGGAGGAAGCGTACTGACGATGATTAGGACGTCGAAGGGGAATGTGGCGGCACGTTCTGGCAGTCATAAAAAACAGCCAAGTGTGAAAGAACCTTCGTCGGCGCATTTAAGGGAACTGAATTTACTTGACAAGTTCTGGCACAAAGAGGATGGGCTCTAGGGCATTTAGGTGATGACTTCCTCTACTAGTGGTAATGATACCATTATAGTATGTTAAAACAAACACGGCTGTTGCTCGAGGGGGTATTTTATGGTAAGCGGGGCTTGATTTAAGGAAATAAACACCTAAACAAGCTATATCCAATTATCATGACTATTTTCATCATCTATGCTACAGTAATCCAAGAACTCTATAATATGCGAGAGGAAATTAGTTATTGATCGCGGAAATGCCTCCAAGGAGTAGAAGCGCTAAATCAAACACAATACCTGCACTAAACGTTTTATTGTCTTAATAATTTCAAGATGATTAAATATGCAAAAAAAATATTATTAAGTAATCTAACAGTTAAGGTAGGTTTTGGATGGACACCTACCAAATAAATATCTTTCGACTCCAAACAAAGCACAGTCGAGCAACCTAATCTACATCAACTCCCTCTTCATCTCTGTGTACTTCTTCTTTCCTCCCTTCATCCCGTCCAACATCCCTATCCTGCTCCGGCCTTTTCCTTGCCTAACATTCTCCCCTCTATTACCTTCTTCAACATCCCACTGCCGATCAATACACCTTCCATCCATTGTTACTGCCTCCATAGGATTTCTCCCAACAAACCCCTCTCCTCGCCCACCATCCATAGTACTTCCTTTTTTTTTGCCTTTCGGTCCATTTCACCTCCATCCTTCTTCACACCCACATTTCAAAAGCCTCCGATTTACTTCTATCATCCTACTTTAGTGGCCACGTTTCCGCGCCGTTGATAACTACGCACCATATTAAAATTTTGATGAGCCTTTTCTTAACATCTCTGTCATCTCTTCATCAACTCAACATCCCCATCCATCAACTCCCTCCTCCTTGAGAAAGCCTCCTTGCCTAGTGCAATTCTTCTCCTTACGTCCCTACTTCTTTAACCGTTTTGGTCCAAAACACTTCCGAGATACGTAAACTGTTCTACTGCTCTATTTTTTTCCCGCCTATTTTAATATTTAGCTTAGCCTTTTTCTTTCTGGAAAATCGCATAACCTTTGTTTTATGTATATTAATATTTTTATTTAATTTGATCATCTTGAAATAATTATATAAATACACCCACTAAACTTGAATCTTTAAATGCACGGTCATTGTCACAACATGTTAAAGATGGCAAGAAAGAGGAATATAAATTAATTTATTTCGCCAAGTTGATGTGTCAGCTTTCATGTTACAAAACACATTAAAATATGATTCAGTTCAAGGTCATGCATTTTACTCCGTGATATCTTCGTTCGAGATTTACGAGTATATTTAAACCACTAGCAGTTCCTTGACTTGGATCTAACCAGAATGCTCAAGGATATCATTACTTTAGAATTATTCTAATTGTCATTCCATATCGTAAATCATTCGTTTTTAGGAAAAAAGAGGCGTTAGATTTTCACTGCCTAGCCTAAAGATTTGCTTGGCCGGACGAAAGTATTCTACAGTTGTCACATCCCAGAACCAATTTTATCGTGAGGATTTAAAATATGCGAAATATACATTGATTTTACAAAATCAATATGGACAACTAAAAAATAAGCACTTGAAGTTAGTAAGCCACAACAGCCTTCGTTATCCATCACTAATTAATACAATTCATTAGTTAGTGATATAAGAAGTAGGGAAAACTACTTTGATCATTTTTAAAAATTACTACACTATGAACAGGAATTCCCATTAAAAAACCGAAATGATTTTTTTCAAAATTCATATAAAAAAGTTTGCAAAAAATTTAAAAATTCTTTGTTTAAATTTAAATAATTAAATTTTTTTATTCTTTCCATACACGCAGAAATGTATTGTCACGCCAATTTTGATTAAAGAGTGAATTTTACGTAATTGTTTTGATTTAACTAAAATATACAAGTTTCCTGAAGGGTTTTTGTTGGAGATAAAACAGGGTTATTGTCAATATTTGATTACTAACAAAGGAGTTTGTTCCCTATGAGTTAATAAATCAATACGACAGTGTTAGCTCAACACCCTACGTTATTAGCGTTAGTCATACTTTCACATATGAATTTAAGGAAAAGTAAAAGCGAAGACTGGCAAGAGCTATTATTGCTTGAAAGAATTTTTTTCATTGGGTAAACATAAATAAGCCCAAAATGAGCTCAACCGGTGAAAAATGTATTTTGCAATTCGTTGATGGTATTTATCTTTATCAATAAGAACACTAATGACGAAAAGAAACCAAAGAACATCTCTTGAAATTTGCCCATCAAATAAACCCGAACGAACGCTCATTAGCACGCGCCCTTGAGTCGAGCGGAAATCGAGTAATTCAGTTGCGCTCTCACTGGGCGGAGGGGGAAATGAATATTTTCCCCGAATGAATCCCCGATCTTAATCACGGGCGGGCGAATAATTCGCCGGAGAAATTAGCAGCAACCGCCGTTAGTCCTCATTTTCCGTTCGTTCACAAAATCCCACGAAGAAAGAATAGGAAAACGAGGCGCTGTGGTGAAGGATGAAGTTTCGCGAAAATCCGAAGAGAGCCGAAAACTGGCTTCCACCAATTAGAGGTAACACTAGAAGACCACGTATTTAACATACAAGAAAGGTGCGATTGAAATAGTTATATGAATAATTAGGAGAGAAGAGTGAACAGGAACAGTAGGATTGGACACTATCGTATGTAGAAAAGTCGTTAGAGAAATACGAAGGACCACGAAGGAAGGCTAAAGGATCAGGGAAGTTACCAACGACGGCGCCCAGGAAGCAATACTAGTATTTAAAAGTATCCTAGGAAGTTCCATCATTCCATTCTATCTCACTCGTATTGTACGGTAAATCTTAAAGAGTTGCTCGTATCGCAAGCATAAAGTTTTATTTTTAACTTACATCGTTCACGTAAAATTTTTGAAAACATTTTTTTGCAAAATTTGAATGAGACAACTTCGACTGTAGTCATTAATATTTGAGTAACATCCATTTTGAACTTTGGCATGGAATTATTATTATCTTCTTCCGCACACTCAAGTGGTGTCCGAGAGGGTACCAAAAAAAAACACGGATACCACACTTTCGATAGACGACGTATGTATTTGCCCCGGTCTGTTGGTGAGAGCGTGACCCCCACCGTGTACTAATGTTTCTCAGAATACCTAAAATGAATCAATTGGATCCAAAACGATTTCATTGACTCTTTCTTAAGTTAATCGAACATTTAATACAATATTCGGTCATATGGATCTGAATCTCTATGCCAGAACTATCGACGATCCTCCAAAGGCCACGGAGGGTGTTTCAAGTGGGAATTGCCCGTGGTTATACCTATTATTGACTGTGCGACAAAAAAGCAGCAGTGCTTTGAGTCCAATCACAAAATGAACCTAATGTATACGCGTGTTTGGACGGGGGTCAACATCCATACGAAGAACAAGCAAATGAACTGCACCCGAGGGGGGTAGGGCGAAGTCGGTGAGACTAAGGGATAGCGGGGCGGGTCAGTGTGCTCTATCCAGAGTGGACAATGGAGTGCGAAGGCCACGCGAAACAAAAGGCCCGGGTTACACAAAGGATGATCAGTAACCCCTTTCGTTGAGTCCCATTCCTCGGTACACATTCGGACAATGCCATAGCACACCACGCCATAAATAGCGATCGTGGAGGGTGTATTTGCACGAGTGATGGGGACGGGCGATGGTTACAAGGGGAAAAAATTCGCGTTTCCAGCGTTCGAATGAAGGCCCTTACTCAGCGTTGATGTGCCAAAAGGTGCGCGTAGCCTTAGACCATTGTTTCGCCGCGGGAACCGGAGAGATGAATTGGAGAATAAAATGAAGAATGGGGGAATAAGAACTTCGGATTTCACGTGGAAAAAGGATCGTCTATAGTTCTGGTATTTTAAGGAAGTGTTGATCATGAATCAAAAAGCTTGAAATAATAGTGTTTCAAATACAAATGTGGATATCTGCCTCGATGGTTTAAAAAAATATTGGCGAAGGGTGTCATAATATTTTTAAATATATTTTCATATAGTGTGGGCAAGAGGCATGTTATCGGATAGGACAGGATGGATATGGAAATGCACCACTTTTTATGCTTTGCACAAGTTACATGCAGCGTACTGTATTGAGCGTTTTAGTGCAACAACATTTGACGTATGTCATAATACACACCCTTCCCCCCGCCACAATCTCTTATGGCAGCTTGCTGGGTTATGTAGATAGTGTACATGAATCAATACAAAGCAAAAATCACTGATTCAACGCCCCTGAATAATCGCTTTCCTCCACTCGCATTCAACGTTATGAGATTCCATTTACGTAAACTCATTTTGGAATCGTTTTATCAGTGATCTACATCGGTGCCTTGAAAGCCAACCACCGATTGGGCGATTCTACATAAGGTGTGTACCGTCAAAATTAAATGTTTCTGAGACGTGGCCAGCGATAAAACACCAGATTATTCTGCCTTGGAAGGATTTATTGTCGATATTGCTTTAAGAGGCAGACTCGTACCCCTTAAGTCCCTTTTAAAAAATGTATAAAATTTCCTCATCCAAATTCGTAATTGTAAAATTGAACCAAAACAAAGAGCGTCCACTTTATAAAGGAATACGCACGAATTCTGACAAAGAAAATATCTTGTTTTGCCATCGACTTCCCGGAACGTGCGCAGTCTTTTTCCCGTTAAACAGTTTCAATCCGACTGGATATTTACAAAGAAAACTTCACCCCCCTGATAAGCTTTTTTTGAACGTGCACCATGCAAATAAATGCCGAAAACGATGGCAATGGTTGCCTTCTACGTGCAACCCCCTTTGGGAACAAAAGCACGAAAAGGTTTGAGGAGGGTAGAATAGGGTTTGGGGGAGGAGCTGGTGTCGCGAGTCAGTGGGGCTCGAGGGTAGACGGGGAGGGGCGGGGTCGAGGGTGATCTCGGGGGAACGATGCACGTGCCGCAATATGCCACCCCAGGCAGAGAATTATTTTTGTCTCATTTGAATGCGCCATTATCTCCATTCTCAAATAAATGGGGAAAAACGACGTGGGTAAACCCATTCATCCGATTCCGGAAAGTTTTTGAGACAATAAACTTAAAAGAGAGGAGAGTCAAGATGATGGTTCGGGGAGGAAGAATATGGGTTATAAGCCGCCGTACAGACGAGCGAGGGAAGAGTTTACGCAGTCGAGACTCTTGAGGTTAAGGGCGGATCGGAGTCCTAGGCGAAAATGTACAAAAGCGAAATCACGCCATCTCCTATTTTGACATAGCACCAAGTAATTTACCGTTGTAAAGAGAGTTAGCAATTTTGGTGAAAATTAAGAGTTGTAGAAATAAAATTATGAAGTCATATTTCTATATATATATATACATTTGTAGTAAACGACCTTGATTCCAAGTATGTACAATGTATGTATAATATTTGACGGGTTCTTTCCTTTCAAGGAGCATCTATGCATTAGTTGACCGCTTTCTACCACTTGCATAGAGTTTGCTTCTGGATCCTCAGCCCCAGTGGTAAAAACCTGAAACCCTACGTCTTCAAACGGGTAAGTTTCGCTCGTGAAACAATGGGAGTCGATTACCAAATATTTGAACTTCAAAGCTCATTTAATCCCATGTCATACGGCGTGGATTGTATTTTAATTAGATTGCTTTGGATTTCCTCATTGGTTCGTAAGATGCTTCACTGCCAAATTCCGTGTTTTGACATAGATGTCAAAGAGAAATGTTATCTGTCGTTGGTTAAGCCTCATTTAGAATATGCTGCAAGTACGAGTACATGGGATCCTCACCAGGTTGGATTGATTGCCAAATTAGATCGCGTGCAGCGTAGAGGAGCTAGATTTATAAAACATTGTTATGATAAACTTAGCGTAGCGTATACAAAATATTAGAGTAGCTAGGCTGAGAATCACTCACGGAGCGAAGGTTAAAGTACGGATTAAATTTCTTGCGTAAATTGAAAGGTGTCTTTAGCAGTGATGTTGAAAGTGGATTATTACCTCCATGGTACTACGGTTGTATCATGTCAATTAAATTAGAGAGATTAAGTGTAGATCAGATTTAAGATGTAATTTTTTCCACGGACGATAGGGGATCATAATAACATTGTTTGACCGCGGTAGGGTCATGATCGCGTAAAATTATTCTGGTGTGTATTCATCCTCTGTCATATACCCTGGCGGTGGCTTGCAGGGTATGTATAAATAAAATAAATAAAAATGAAATTCGAGCCATCAGTGATCTGCGCCTGATTATGATTTCACTCAACTTTAACTCAAACGTATGTCAAAGAACTAACTTTTCTTTTTCATTATGATGTAACTCATTTTAGTTCCATTTAAAAAGAAGGTCTTAGCTTCCCCGAGCCATTATATAGTTATAAACTAGACTAGTGGTTAGGATTATCCCTAAATCTAAGCACATATTGTTGTCAAATGAATAAAATCTCCCCCTGCTCAAATCTCGTAAAGTCCCAACCCCATGAAATGCAACACGAACTCGTAACTCGATCTCTTGCAAATTTAACTCGCTCGTATCACCACCAGTTAATCACTCAATTTTCCGAAAGTCCTGACTGAAGAGAAGTAAGATAAGGAGGCCAAAAAAACCCAAATTTGATGGGATATGCCAAACAAGAGGCGCAATTTCCCAGACCTTCTTGGACTACTTTCCGAGGTAAGAACAGCCCAGTGATGTTCTTGCCCTAATGGTTGTGCCCGAACTTGCCCAAAAGGGACGTCGTGAGGGGATGAGGGGGGGAGGTGGAAGGCGATGACCGTGTCAAAGGAGCAGGACGATAAAGACCCAATACACAGAGGAGGGGAGTTCGATACGGTGCTCAAGGTGGGATAAATACGTAAAGTGATGGGGGCGAGGAGGGCGCACAAGGGGGCAGGGACGGGAGGTATGGCTCTTTAGGAGGGGCGGGCGCTCACAATATGGAGGGCGTCGATTCCAAATGGGCGTCGAGCGATTCCAGAGGGTTGAGAAATAGGAGGGAGGGCGGAGGAAAAACACTGCTCGCGTTTGGGAGGAAAGAAGAACGACGACAGATGTTGGAGAGAGGGAGGGAGAGAGAGAAAGGGCAAACATCGGTCCGCATGAATGGGCGGCAAGCGCAGCGGAAAACCTGCGCGCTCTTGTGTTGGTTTGCCGATGGAGTGGATGAGGAGTAGTGGAGTGGTGGGAAGGGGACATAATGGCGTGCTTCGCTCCCATTAGGACACGGCTGGATCCAAGGGAAAAAGAGGACGGGCGAGAGAGAGGAGGGAGGGGGGAGGAGCAAAGGGAAAAAATCGAGGGGGGGGAGAGAGAGTGGTGCGTCCTTTTGGATGCATCGGGGGGTGGTGGGTGGGTGGCTGGGTTGCTGCGGAGAGACGCCTCACCGGCAAACGCGGGGTTCTAGGGCCGCTCGAGGGGAGAGGGATGAAGGGGGAGGATGGGGTTAGATGGGTAAGGGTGAAACGGGAGAGGGCTTGCGAGTGGCCAAATGTGTACAAATAAAGTGCGGTAACCCGCTCAGAAGAACAGCACACGAAATATAGAAACAAGAAAGTCTCTCTATCACTCAACTACAACGGTGAACACAACCAAATATTGGCACCCCCAAGGTTATTTACATTTTCGAGGTAACAACACGAATCTCAGTTAATGTACTCTTTAGGTTATTCATGCCTATTGATAGTTTACAAGGAGAAATCGATCAAAATGGTATTTTTTTATGGGACAACTCCTCTCTTTTGCCCTTTAAATCTCTGTTTAAAGTAATCAAGTTTAGAAATTTCTCGTAGATCATATCACAAGAGGTTTAGGAGTAAGATATGGAAATAATCGAATAACAGAACGAAGCACAATTGTGTTTTTGATGTCCTTGATTCATCTTTAACAGCCAACAATAAATATGATGAAATGAAAATTGATAGTAATAACACAAGAGATGCGATCGATGAAAGAAAATGAGTATCTATTTTGTTAAATTAAGCAGATTATTAGAAATTCGTGACGGATGTTTTAACGAGTTTCCACACAGTGTGTTAAAAATAATGCACCAAAATGGTCGCGAGGATGGAAACCAAAGCAATGAGGTGCAATCCCTTTCCATGACGCTATGCCTAAAATTGAACTCTCTACTCTAGGAATCGGATGGCAGCTTAAAGAATTCAGTCCGAACAAATCGCCAGGCCTTGATCAAATCCCTGCTCGCGTGTACAAAACGATGGTATTGGAAATAGCTGCTAATTTGGAAATTATATTTTCTAAATTCCTGGTGACAGAGAATACCCGAGTAATTACCGGCTCATCTCCCCCACATCCATCCAATGCAACATTTCAAGGAAACAAAAAAATATTGGCATTTTCGGTGCGTAACCATAAGTCCACATATCAACATTCATTCATAAGTTATGTTTTTAATAATACTCCTCTAATACTATAGTCCTTCTCAAATTAAATCGCATTCTTAAAATACGGAGATTTGAATACCGTCCACATTTCTGCGTAATTACACAAGGCTCGGACCCTCGTAATTTTCAATAATATTTCATGCATAAGTGAAGTCCGTCTACATTAATAAAACTAATATTTTGCATCAATTTACATCAGGAATATTTTACTTAAAATCATTAAATTTAGAACTATTGACTAAGCTTCACATTCTAGAATTATAATAAAATTATGTGGGATTCGAGATGGCATAATGGGTGGAATGCATTAATGACCTTTAGATTGATAAATAATTCGCAACCGATTTTTTCAAATTTTGTTCAAAGGAGTTGATTACGCTTCCGTTCCTGAAATAACACAATTTCGGGGTCTACCGGCTGGAAAACGTGCAGCATAATTTAAAAGGATTTGCTGGTCGTATTAACTCGGTCACATGGAAGACGAAGCGCAAGCATTCCTCAGAGATTAAAATGTTATTAAAAACCCAATTTACCATCGCTCGTGAAAATCGATGGGGGTAAGAAAACGCAGCGCGACTCGATCGTAAATCTTTCCGTCCGCCGCTCGGGAGTGCACATCGCGTCCTATCCTACAAGGTGCCCGGGAGATTAGAATTGTTGCGCCATTACTCTTTCCAGACGAGTGAAGGAGGCGCAAATAAAAAGGTCAAAAGGAAATATTGCGAGGAAATCATTTTGGAATCCATCCCCCCTCCAAAGAGCGATCAACCGGAGCTCTCACGGCGCAGCAATCGCCGAGTCTGAGGGCTTTCTTGTTTCCCCCAAAAAAATATGGCACGGCTCATGAGTGCATATACCATGGCGACTCCGCTTTCCATCCTTACGTTGAACAAAGTTAATAATTCTGAGACTATCGTAAAGACATCCCAATGAATACCTACTTCAATAGGAATGTTTGAGAAACAGATGGCAAAACCTCGGGTCTTTCACGGGAAAAGTTAGGCATTCAACCAAAATGTGCCACAGGAATCTTGCTTACCTCATCTACATGTCTACATAGTACCCCGCAAGCCGCCGCAAGGGCGTGTGGCGGCGGGAGTTCGGCCACCACCTGTAATTAATATTAAAACCGCATGCAAAACTCCCAAATCCATGCCAATCTACGCGCACAAATTCGTAAACATTCATGCGAAAACCTTTATAACGTACACACATAAAAATATAATATACATATATAATAATATAACATATATATATTTATTAATAATAAAATATATATAATAATATAATATGTAGTATATAATAATATAATATGTAGTTTTTAATAATATACTATCAACTAGACACACATGCACCTATGAACGCAACGTTTCATCTTGTCCTGATTTGTAAAGTAAATGTCTTTAATATTTCTGAAGTGACTTTGGTTTCTTACTATTATGATTCCTGATTGTTCTGGGAAAGAATGAGTTTTGAATCTTTCTGTTTTGGAATCTATCTCCTCATTTTATCTTCGTGGTCTGATCTAACTAAGTAGTGTGGTTCCATAATAATTCCTTCAGTGTCATTGTTAAACTCGTTTGTTTAAACCTCGAATCATTTTCTCCATGAAACAGACTTGCATGGACATTTCAATGCATGCCTTCGAACGAGTGTTTTGTTTAACTATGAGAAAAGAAAGGTCTACCAGTCTCGAATCGTTCCTAACTACTCGTAAGAAAGCAAAAATAGAGTAACTTTAAATATGAAATAATTTCTTTTGAAGTACGAAGACTAAATTTTCTTCACAGGTAGCCAATGGCGAATTACAGAAAGTTGACACATTATTAGAAACAAGAAAATTGAAACTGATCAAAGGTTCAGTTCAAAAATTCAGATAAAACATTTGCTCCGCCAAATGCGCACCACAAACAACAAATGTAATAAAATAAACGTTGATTTTTTTCATTTTTTAAACTTCAGAATGCAGGAGTTCGGAAGCGAACCGCAACTACTTTTCCAAATGCATTATTCCACCTCGAGAGGCGATCTTCCGCCGCTTTTGTGGTAATGATAATTGCTCTACGCTAAACCTCCCGTTCGTTAATTGGGCCGAGGAAGTCTGGGGTTGTCTGAAGGGAGGAGAAGAGGCATTTTCCGCGACGGCATGAGGGAAGAGGATCGCTATCTTTCCATCCCATGCCGGAGTGAGGGCACCGCCATCAGAAGAAGTGGAGGAGCGAATTCCAGACGAGAGAGGCAGGAGGAAAAGGATGTCTGGCCTATTGGACGGGAACGATGGATGATGGGGAAGTTAAGGTATTAAGTAGGTGGAGATAAATAGAAACGACGAAGAAAGACGACATCCAGCAAAGAATAGTTTTGAATTTAGCATTAAGTAGCAATCAGAAAATTGGAATGGTGACAATGACAACCACAAAAATATCGTATTTATCAACGGCCAAATTACTACTTAGCAACGGCTATTCAACTTCGTCTCGGCTCAAACATTAAATTGGTACTTAATACGATGTGAAACTCTCACGCACGAGACGGGTCTCGAGTGCTAAAACAAGTTACTTCGTAATCAATCTTTACCGATCTAACCAGGTTTAGAGATAATGTTCCGAAGAGGGGAGAAGGCGATGAAGAAGGAGATGTGAAGATACTATATGAATTTGTTGCGGGTCTAGAGACTTCCCTAGAATGATTGAGAGTGATTGAGATCCATAACCCATGAAAACTCCAGCGTCGGCGAGTTATGGCGCGTTTAAGGACACCAAGCTTCAATCACGCCTCGGAAAAAGTACTAGAAAATGAAAAAGGAAATGGCAAATTTTATGCAGAATATACTTTAAAACATATCCAACGAGATTTTTCTTCTCTTTCGACAAGTGAAAAGGAAATGGGACAATTTGAATTCTACGGTTCCGTCTTTTTCTACCGTTTTTACAGAGCGGTCTAATCTTCCGATTTGCACGTACACGTAGTCCAGGGTTGAATACAGGTTCACAACGCCTTTTGCTAACTGAAACCCTAAACAGATCACTTTCAATCATTAATTATTGTTGATCTCAATCGATGATAAATGCGTACCTTATATTTTTGTCAGCATTGGGTTTTAAATATTTAACCATATAAAGCAATGCAGCAATTGAATGCTAGTTACTAAACGGCCCCCTCTCACAGCTTTTCCAAACCCAAGAAGGGTCCGAAGTGGGTGACACTCACGCCGGCTATCCAATTTATAAGATCCTGCCTTGTAGGGTGGCATGAGTTTGGAGGAATTAATCCATTACTAAACAGCATTAGAGTAGGGCAGAGCTAACCAGAAATCGGAAAAGAAAATACTTTGTTCTTCCACATAAATTTTATTATTCATCGCCTAGGTTTCGACTCACAAAGTCATCATCAGGCCCTTTGTAAGTCGAAACCTATGTCGTGAATGATAAAATTTATGCAGAAGAACGAAGTATTTCTTTCCCGATATGGATCGCTTCCACAAAGTTACGCCCAAAACCATTCTATTCTAACCAGAAATACTAAGCCCTATAATTAATATCACACATCAGCAAGGCAATCAACGAGGGAAACCGCTTCTTATTCCCTGCGGTTTCCCATACAATCTGACTGCCAAACAAATGGAGCGAGTGAATCTGAGGGTGAGCAGAGCTGTCCACCGAAATGGATCTCCGATCCTTTGGTTAAAAGTCGAACATGCCCACTAGGCTACCACCCAACCATGGAGAAGGGTTATTAGACCTCATTGTTTCAGAGAAGAATTCACAAGACTACAGTACATAACCAAAATTCACAGCCTAGTATGACAAAGAAAAATACTGGCAGTAAAATGATTGCAGTAAAGATAAAGTAGCCGCTCAAAGCTCGTTCCATTTTTCACAAAAGATAACGACCTACAAATGTTATCTTCAACGTTTGTACTAATGTTTTTGCAGAAAATTGATTTGAATAATTTATTTTCTATTAATTACGAAATAGCTTTGATCCTTTGCAAAGTAAGTTACTCATTAAATATTTAGAGGTATAATAATCGAGAATAGGTCAACGGAAAATTTAATTTTGTATCTGCCGAAACATGCATTATCTAATAAAAATAAATAGTTCAAGTGTGATTTTAAAATAAAACGTACCATAGCCAATTCAAAACAATAAAAATAAATTACAGGGTATGACTTAAGATTTTAAAATTAATTAATAGGTAATTAAAATAAAACGAAATCTGAAAGTTAGCCAACATTTTGTGCCCTCGTACACGTATTTTAACAGGGCTCAATAGCCCAGAAATTCAAGACGAAACTGAATGCGGACAAGACTTTAGTTCGGAAAATGCGCAATTTTTTTCCCTATTACGTGAAAGCGGAAGAGGAACGAGTTACTCCACAGCGAAGATGATTTTCTAATAGATCGAGGGATTGAGAAAAACTAACCACCTAGCTCCTCGTCTAAATAGCATTTACCACATAGCAACTACATTTTTACTAGCTTACATTTGTTAATCATATTAAACCATAGCAAAAAACGAAAATGACAAAAACAATGAAACAATGAAATAGATACTAAATTTGTGCCAAAAACGTATGAAATTTAGGCAGTTGTCCACGATTGAACCACTGCAGTAACTACTCGGAAAGGTGGGTTCCATAAACCTACGAGCGATGAATAGGAAATACTAAATATGGACACAGCTCAAGATTAAGAGGGCAAAAAAGGACATGGGTATTGGGAAAAGGATGAAGGGAAAGAGAGAGATGAATGAGTGTGGGTGACGGGCGCTGATAAATGAGGTGAGGCAACGGGAGCAGATATGGAGAGAACGGGGAGAAGAGGACGGAAATACACCACTTTATTTTTCTAGGATTTGGGCCTTAAGGCGCGGTGCCCTCTACTCTGGGCCGGGGCGAAGATCGAGGCGGGACGGCAGGTGAAAACAACACGCGCGATAAATCTCCCTCACGCGGGGATAGTAATACAAAGGAAAGGCGAGGCCGAAACGCAATCCCGGACGACTACCAGTCATTAATTCGACCACTGAAACAACACCGGGACGGCCCCAATAAATCTCCGCGAGGATATATCTAATATCTCTTGATATCGACTGCAACAGGGCGTCAGGGATAATTTTAGCTACTGGTTTTAAACCTCGAGAAAATAAAAATCAGAGAGCGGGTCCTTTATTATGTCTTCGAGGCCATCCACCTGCAGAGTTCGATGACGCGCCGCTATAAAACTAAATAGATGTGCGCTCGAAACATTTTGGTGGACCACGTGGGAGGGCCGATTTGTGGGCCATCACAATTTGCCCTCGGCGAGGGACAAAAGGCGAACAGCCGTGGATGACGGTTTGTTTTATTCATACCGTGCATGTCGAATGCAATACATGCAAAATACTTGCAGATGGAAACCATTTCAACGAGTTAAGGATATCGTTATTGGTAAATGGAAACAAAGATCTATTACTCGTCAAATTCATAAAGTTTTGCAATATGTCTTTTTTTAAACTTTATGGTAGCAATTAAATGCATTGATAAATTAACCCAATTAATTTGAAAGGGCTTTCCAAGCCATCTCAATTTAGTTTAGTGGTGGCGGTGTACTGTATCCGCCTGCCAACCCTGAGATCGCGGGTTCGATTCCTGTTTTGGTGGAATCATTTCCTCCTAAAGGTTGAGTGTATGTGTGATTTTCTTTGTTTTTATTATAGGGATTAGGTGGAAGAAGGGACTATCTAGTCTAGATCTGGCCCTAATAAAGATATTCCGATACTATTTTTACTATTTTCAAGTTTAAAAATTCGATGTAAAGTCCAAAAAATGACTGTTTTCGGATAAACGATTAATAAATAAGACTATAAATTAATATTCGTGATGGGAAAATAACAAATAAGTCAGTGAAAAAAACGTTAATCTAAGGCAATTCATAATGAATTAAATTAATGAAATTGCAATGACTGAATTCACCTCTTCAATGAAAATGTGTCGCCTATGTACTTGTCAGTTCGTGCTCTTTTCGAAACTCGTTTTCTAGACTGATGATAATGAATGAATGTGAATAATGATCAAAAGTCATAAATAAATAATGTCAGATAACTGGTACAGAATATTTAACGGAGAAACAATATCAAAAGTCGAGGAAAACATAGTGAAGAACGCGAAAGAGTCACTTCGATTAGAGATAAGCAAGAGTGAGGACTGCGAGTCGTGATTCTCATCACGACTCACCGCTCTCTTCGACAATTTTCCCATCCTTACCAATTGTTCCCCGTATAATTTGCAGAACGACTTCCCTTCTCGGGCTTCTACAGCAGAATGCGAACAACCGATGATTAAACGGTTGGCGATAAACATTTTTTCTCGCTCTTTCGGCAGCAAAAAGGGCCTGTTCACCGAATGTGAATGAGAGTTCCAAAGTTGAAAAAAAAGGCGATCTCAGGTTATTCCCGCACCTCTGAGGAAGACATTTCTCACATGAAAGATCCTTCTGGGCCCTGGAGTTCGGTGATGATCCAAGGAGTAAGAGGAGGTGGTGGGGAGGGGGAATCCGAGTGAAGGAAGGAAGGCGTGGACCAGGGAATTTCTGAGAGAGAAGGGGGAAGGAAGAAGGGTTGGGCCCTAGAACCGTACCATGTTCCCCCAGCTCAGGGGTGGGAAGGGAGGGAGGGAGGGGGACGTCTTGGCAAGCGGCGACCGGTCGAGAAGGAGACGTGTTATGTCACATTCATTGGAGTCACGAGGAGGGCTTGGTGGAACCCCCCGTTATTTTTGGACAAAGGATGCGCGGATCTTTCGAATACTTTCCCTCCACCACTCCGAAAATCAGCTGAGACTTCGGATGCTGTGGACTCGGCGTTGGCGAAGGGCTGTTCGGGGAGGAATTCACGTCGACGCCCACGTATAACATCTTACCCTGCAAGACGCCAGGAGAGCCTGTGGCAGGATATGTTTAGGACAACGTGAGTTCGTGATTATTAGCGCTGGTAGCGTTAATTTTATTTTTGAACATTTCGAGTTCACACACGTGATGCCAACGACCGTTACTGTCGCGAATTGTACGGGGTCTATATACGTCCGGATTTGGATCGTTTCGAAAGCCAATTCACATTTTACCCCCACCCCCAAACGCAATGCGGGGGTGGAATCATATTCCATCTGTGTCAAACGTTCAAACTTGAATTATCTGTATTTTTTTAAAAGCTGCAGTTCGAGAATTTCATTCGTACTTCCAGTGACTTCTAACCCGGGGTATTTATTGATTTTTTTAATGAGACCGCCAATTTTTCTCTCTCTCTCTCTACCCTGTTTCGTTCGGTAATTAGGTCTTCTCCATAGGGTTCCAACTGCTCATTACCTCTTCAAGATGGTTTCCAACCGAGGCGAAATAACGCCTCTCCTTAATTTTAACACTCGAATATTTCCACGCCATCCGTTCCACGAACCCAAGTTTCTTCCATGCAGCTTCGCAGATGTTCCCAAAGTAAAGCGGCATGTACCCCTCGCGCATTGATATGGCGCGTAATTTCCCGCTTGGGAAGGCGCTGGAGAGTCGAAGCTCGAGGAAGGAACTGGAAAATCTAGCATGGGGAGCAGATGCCCAGAGACATAAGAAGAGTGCGCCAACTCTCCCAATTGTTAACGTACCATTCTTGATCATGAATACACTCACCATACCTTCCACAGACTAAGTCCGGATAATGTAACCTTACCAATTTTACCCCAACACTCACAATCAAATCTACTTTTACCCTTTGAGATTTAGAGGAAACATGCAGTTTACAATTCTTCAATCAAGAGAGAGCACAATTCTCTCTATTTCAAATTTCGTTTTCATCCAATTCGCGTATTTGACTTCCTTTATTTAACGCGCTCGAAACCGCATTCGCGTCCATTTACTGCTCAAACAAATGTTTTATATTTCATATATCACTCAGATTCTTTCCATCGCTTTTTTATTTTTCACTTAATAATGTTTTGTATTTTTCCGGCCTGAGACCAATCACCCCCGCTAATCCTCTCGGATACGCGTATCTGGTTAAGTAAGTGGGCGCTTTATCCGGTCGGATTTTCAATTTTATCATTTCTTTGTACACCTGCAAATATACGTATTAATGCACATTTTTGAACCAAGAGAATGAAAATGATAAAAAATACAGGAAAAAGAAATTTTAATTTTTATTACTAGTTACGATTATGTAAACATTGAACTCAGATCCAAGAAAGGGAAACGATGTTCATGTAAAAATTTCGATAATATTAATGAATATCATTTCTACATTTATATGCGTACTAATTTAAATTGCTGCAGTTATGAAAAATGGAAGTGGGAATAATGTTTGGAGAAAAACATTTGACTTGTGTTATTCCCATTTTTTATGCCTAGCTTAGGCATAAGTCTTTTTCACTGAGATACTCTAGCGCGTGTAAAGCTGTTTGTAAATTTGAGTTTCACCGTTTGAACTACGAACCTTCCCCATTACTCCTTAATGGCACATGTCAATTGTGGAATCCGCCGCCATTCTCTCTAGTGGTGACTTGCAGGGCACCATGTGCATGCAAGCGTCAATTATTTCTAACAATATATAAAAATTCACTCAAATTTTTATTTCAAATTCTTGAAAATCTAACTATAATTTACTCTTTTGGTAAATGCCTTACTTTTTATGCCAACTTATCCTCGAAAAATGGTGAACGTTCTCCTTTGTCTTCGACGGATAGTGGTTGACCTATGTAATCACGCCATAATTTAACATACAAAGGAAATTAATAGCCCCATTTGAGAGTTTACGGATATGCCTAGTCAATAACTATCAATTGTGTTAATACACTGTATCAAGGTCAACAAAGTTCTTAATTGTATCATTATGTAAAAGACCCAGCAAGTTTAGATGTGATAAGAGATAATTGCACGAGAGTTCAAAAGAATCACTAAAAACTCAATTAAAAGCAAATTGGTTACAAATTGGCAATTAAATTGAGTGATAAAATTAACTGATAACATTTTTTGGCCTTTAAATTCTCCCTACCATCTCAGAGAACGGAAACCTGTGTTCCCTCAGACGCCAGCGCTGTAGTTGGGTGAAATGGGGTGACGCAGCGACGAAGAAGGCATTTACACTTGGACTGCTTTATAATCGACTTTTAGTGGCACTGTTCACTTGGCCAAAGCTTTTCAAACAGCATAAGAAAACGAAAAAAAAAACTAATTTAACCTTTTGCTCAAACACTACATCACTCACTCCTACCATGTCACATATCACAAAACAAAAAAAATACAACGCCAATAACAATCTAATATTTTAATGAAATTCTTATCAATCTGATCATCTGTAGCATCAGAGAATATACGATTATACCTACGTATCAGACTCGAAAAACAAAAATAAATTCCAATTTGATAGTCGTGTTGTATTAGAATTGTCAAAATTCATTGGTACTACCCCAATATTATTCCCACAGCATGCTAAACGAATGCACACAAATCAAAACTTTCACCAACATCAATCGCCACGAATAAAAACTTAATAAGGACAGTTTTGAGCCTGAATTCCAATCAAGCCGAAATATAGAGGACAGTCCAATGAAGCATTAAAGGATTGGTGTGTTAATTATTTTGGTTGATATTTCGAATAAAATTTTATTCCAGGTTGAGTGTGAGTCATGGTTAGCACAAGAGGTCACGTTCAAAATCAAGGACGGCGGCCTTGAGAAAGGAGCTTCTCTTAAGATTTGGAAAGACGGCAGGAGGTCACGGCAGGGACCAATCAAAAGGTTAGTACACTGCGAAGTAACACGCCATCTTTATCGCCGTCGGGCTAAAATGCTGAAGGCGTCACCAAGGTGGAATTTCGCACTTTGCCACAGTTTGCGCCGGAGGGAAGGAAGAATGCTGCTAGTCGAATTTCAATGTCCATTTAACGGACCCTCAATCTTAAATCAATACAAATTTGAGTACGTACTTTCTCTCATAGATCTCAAAAATGAGAGACTAATTTCTTAACATAATTTTCAAAGGACTTATCCATATACGTATATGTATTTTAAAAGTTGAAACGAATGAGCATGATTTTATGGCCAGTGTTTGATATCTATATCTTAGCCAATGCAGTTCATTGAACCTCAAATTAGTTTTTTTTTAATTCCCACAACTAATTCAATTGCGAAGGAAAATCGAAGTCTTCAACATCAACAGGGACCATAATATCAAGTTTATTAGAAAAGGAACTTACTCAAGAAAATAGAAACTCATGCACGCAAATTATACTATTTGACGAACCCATTAAAATGAATATAATATTTGCGCACAGAACTATTACGATTCTCTAAAATGGCGTGTAAAGTAATAAAATATCTATTGAGACGTAATCGGACTGTTTGCGACCTCAATAACGGAGATAACAAAACACCTACAGCACAGTAGGCATGTGGAGAACTGCGACACCGTTCGACAAAAAACCTGGTTTGTCCAAAGACCTATGGTCCAAAGCGGCCAGTCGATGGAATTGGAACGCATGGGACGTCTATTTCTAGTCTGTTTGCAAAAGTAGACAAGCGTCATCAGCAGAGGGCCACTCGCTAGTGCTACGCGGGAACCTTAAAGTGGAGTTCATTTCCCTGACGCGCAAAAATCATTTTTTAAATTCAAGTAAGGAAACGAGGAAATTTTGATGTTACCACCACCCTTTAGAAGGCACTTTTGATCAGTACTCATGAAATGAAAGGAAAATTAGGATCCCCGATGCCCTAACCATTAATTAATCATTGATAATCAATCGGTTAAGGCAGGGTTTTGATGGACACAAGCTACCTAGTCGTACTGTAACTATTCACTTGTCTCTCACAGCAAAACAACCTGAAATCCAGCATTAAAATCGGCCCTTCCTTCTATTCCGAATACCTTCTTCCTCCATTTCGGTCAACACCCCTATCCTGCTTGCCTACCCCATCCTTATTTGCCTAACATTTTCCCCTTTATCAGAGTCATCTACATCCAAATTAAAGTCAAAATTCTCTGAATCCACGTTGTAGCAATAACTATGAAGGTTCATGATGCAAATAATAAAATGAGACCATTCCAGAGAGTGCAAACAATAATTTTCTTTATAAACACCCTGAATGATGCCGTAATTCCATGTAAAATAAGTACATGTTTTTTCTTGTAGTTCCTCTTTTATTAGGAGCCGATGAATACTGGTGAGTTAATTGCAAATTGAAACTTATAATCATCTTCGTAGAGCCAAGTGCGACATGTTGACAAGAGTATGCATATAATATAACGACACGGAAAAACGATAACCTGAACACCAAACCAGTGATAATCTGTAATAGAGATAAGTAACTAGCAAATTAAAAAAGCTAAATCCACGGAATTTGGCGGACTTTTCATTATAATATCGTTTTCTTTTCGAAAAATGAAATATACTATACTGAATGAATACGGTAGGTGACTGAAAAAAGGTTAATTACACCACCGTTCTTTACACTGGTATTTCATTTTTTATCGACGGAATTGCATGGCAACAAGGTTAAAAAGAGGAACAAAACCCAAGGGAGAAGAAGAAGAACGGCGGCAGTGGAAAGTGTCCGCCCTTCCCTCCTATCGCGCTTACTCTCTTGGGTGTTTCGATTTGGACCAGAGCCACGCGCGGCAGAAATAGCCACGAAGGGGGCGGGGAGGAGGGGGGGGGAGAGAGAGAAACGCAAGCGGCGATCAGGTTGAAGAAAATTTAAAGGAAAGGTAGGAAAAAAAGGGTAGCGAGATTTAAGTACAGGGGGGAGTGAAGGTGCAAGGGGTTTTGGTTTAGAGTGAAGAAGATCTTGCCAAGGAGGAGTCCCACCGGACAAGAGCTGTCCTTCATTACGATTGATCATCGTTGTAAAATAAAATATCGACTATGGGGATGAAATATTCGTATGGTGATAAAAGTTTGCACCTAAGGGTTACCGACACAAGAAAATATTGTGCGAAAATGGTATGTAGTGTCAACTTGCGAAGTGCGACGCGCATAGTGTTACACGTATCACCCATTAGCTGGATGGCTTCGTGTGCCCCGTTTCTACATCTTCTTACGTGTTCGTTTTATTGTGTCGTTCCACTCTTTCTTGTGTCTCGTCAAATTTCGTAGGTTGCAGAGAAATTTAATTTCAAGAAATTTCCACTGTTCGCCATCAAGTTTCAAACTTGGCAAAATATTGCAAATTGTGCGAAATGTCCAGGAATTCTGAAGAAAGCATTTGGCGATTGCACCTTGGAGCATGACTCAAACCCGCGATTCGCGAAAATGGATGAAGGCCTGAAGCAGACTGGTGCAGATTTATCCTAAGGAATTTCTCACCCTTCCGGCAGCACAATGTCGAAAACACTTTGTAGAAGAAGGACGCACAGCCATCCTTTATTTATTTAAGAGGCCCTTGAAGTTGCAGTATCGTGAACTTTAATTACGAGCGTGTTAGGTGACTTTGCTGCACGATGCAATCTGGTAGCATATTGCCTCCAAGTTTGTACCGAGGCTTCCGAAAAAATAACAGAATATTGAAATTAAATGTACTCGCATGTAAATTCCATAAAGTTACGCCGGATACAGCAAATTTTGTATAAGAGAAGAAACGACGTCAGGAATTATTCATGAAATATGATCTATACGCATCTAAGTGACATTTTTGGAACCCTATGTGTGTATAGGGGACGTGAGAAAATATCAATGATAAAAAAGTGCGTCGTAATTTTTTTAAGATAAATGATCAGTAAGGCATACATACCATTATCGGCATTTCCGCATGGATAAGGACGTAAAAATTGATCCTCAGGGCCAGGTAAATGAAATGGTGCCATACGGTGATTTTTTTAGATAAAAGGTTCACCCGTCATTGATTAAAATCACCCATCTGTCAGTCGATATAGCTTTTATTCGTAGATATCACCCGTTTAGGGATGTGGATCATATTTATCTGTCGTTGGTATGTCATTTTGTGAGATCTACAACTACACACATAGGACTCGCAAAGGAGTAAGTACAGAAGGCTGTCTTCCATGTGCAACATAAAGCCTTGCACTCACTTGCACTCAACTCAACTCAACACTCCCTTGCTGCAGATGACTTTTGAGATAACTGAGTGTTCGCGCAATGATTGGGTAGAACAGCCGCCGTCCTAATCTACTAGACATCATTCGATCAAGTTGTCGCATCGACGATTTGATCGTTCAGATAAACAGTTAATATCCAAGTAAGTTCCTTAAATGCACAACTTAATAAACCTGTTAATTTAAATATAGATTGTAAACTTAATTGTTGATGATTTAACTGATGCTCGAAGATTGTTTGAGTTGCTGTCAGTGTTGATACAAAAGTAACAATAACGACGATTGCTTTAGTTGCACACGCACGAAAGAGCTTACATGTTGAGCCATTACGGAACCCGATTCGATAATTATCAGGCGGTTATCGATACCGTTCCTGTAGCGTATAAGGGGATCCAAACTATCCATATCCCAACGAGGCGTTTTGAATCGCGTGCCAGATTAAAGACGATTCTTTTATTTGCCACCTCACTAATCCGACTCCGGACACCGCCGTGAACTCCGAACCGAAGCGGCAAGGAGTTCAAACCTTGCCTCGACTAGCGAGAGCATTCACAAACTCTCCACAGAGCCGCGAACGTGTTAATCCGTCTGCGTGGTATGGGGAGAGGCGTCGACCTTGTTGTTGTAAATACTGCCCGAATCTGCGAGGGATGGTCGGATGGAAATAGAATAGCGGATGGATTAAAAACCTTCTGCTCCTGCGGGCAAAGGAAGATTATAGAGCACGTTATATCTCGCCAAGATAAAATGCGCCGAAACGTGGATTCAACTGGTTTTAATCCCGAATTAATCATCCAGGTGAATTTTTTTAATCCCATTAATTTCTCCTGTTGATATTCCGTATTTAGTTTTGTGAAATGAATGAGGTGGTTCCTTATGAAATCAATTCATTTTACCATGGATTTAAATACGAAGAGGGATGAAAAGAAATCTCATGCACATATCAGGTTATCCTACGAGCTCATCGACAAATGCTAAAGGTTAAATGGATAAATATTATATGTATATATCACCGAATTTTTCTACTAAAAACGCCTATTTCAAACCAAATGGCTCTTAAAATCCGCAATTCCTCCTCTAAAATTTAATATAATTTATCAAATTTGAAATGAGCCATTCTTTCGAATTAGTGCAAATAACTGAATACCATAACAATATCTCCTCTCGTGTACATCAGCGTTAATAGGATGCCATTTATCAGATCATTAGTGTCCTTAGGCTTTAAATAGGCCGCCTTAGAAGAAAATAAGAACTTAACAGACCTCCGATCTATTCATGTGAGAGAGAGGAGACAAATACAAAATACTTTGACTATTTTCTGAATCACTACACTTTATAACAAGAGCAGCTGTAATTAGTTCCTCAGGGGAATCAAAGGTGTCGATTGTCGGAATTCGCAATTAGTATCGTTGATATCTAAGGCCCTTCATTTGCCTAATGAACAGTGTGTGGCAGAATAACAGAAATGATGAATTATTCAGTCCCCAATCCAAATTACAGCATGTGTCTCACTCGCTTTTTACTACCAGCATCGCAAAACAGAACATCACGAAATTGGAATTGTTTTCCCAACCACGCGAGCAAAGGCATTCGAAGTGAGCTAGAGCTAAACCTCTGACCTGTATGGCAATATGGACAGTGGATGGGCGACAGTTTTATGCCCGTGAAACAGAAGGCCAAGGCAGAAAAATGTAATAGCAGTCTGCAGGCTATCGCAGGGTTCAGCGGTAATAACTGACGAGAGTGATGGACCCTATTGTACTCGGAGGATCAGGGTTTTTGCGACGGAGGATACGCATTGGCTTAATTAAGACCATGCGAATACGGTGTGTAGCGGAGATATCGATGCGTCTCAGAGTTTGGTCATAACCGGCCATCTTGATCGTAAAGATAAAAGACAAACCACAGTCGAATGACTACGTTTATGTCATGCAAGAACCAATTAAACCTCATACCATTTGTCATTTGAAAGAACTCCTAAAAATAAAGTCATTGAAAATACATCGCTACCTTAGTAAAAATCTACAATAATTCGTGAATGATTTGATTGCCACAAAACCTTCCCACAAAGCCCATCCGAAAACTACTGTGAGCGAAACTTAGGCTGCTTCGCTGCCCATTGCCATCTAGATGTACCAAATAAGCACACTCTGTCCGAGTGTGAGGCAAGCATCTTCTGCATCGACAGGACAAGTAGGCAAGTAGTTACGAGTATCACGACGTAAAGTAATGAGATTTCCATGATTATTTTTTTAATCAAATGTGAAAATATACTTTTTCAAAGTATATTATCACATTTGGGAGGTGTTAGGTCACTAGTAATGCCTGACACCCTGAAGACCTGATACAAGGCTCAAGAAAGTTGATTTGCCTAGCATAGAGAAAATGTAAGCAAGTGGCGTACATAGTTGGATTGACGCAGTGCAGAATATTCTTTGCATTATCCGTTACGTTTTACACTCTCATTTACGTTTTGACTTTAAATTCGCCAAAAATTGATGACATGCATAAAATTTGATTTTTCATGCATTTACAAAATATAATATATTTGCATCTTAGTCTCATCGGAATTTCTCAAATAATTGAACTCAGCCTTAAAAATATGATGAGCGACTACCATAAACGTCAAACTGCCGTACAAGATCTTCCAAATATTCTAAAATGTGTTCCGTTTAGGCTAAGATTTGAATGAGCATGTTCGCGTGCATCGTAGAGTTAGATTTGTAAAACGTTTTGATAAACTTAGTAGCGTATCAACTTAACAAGAACTACCCAAATTAGAGAGATCGAGCATAAAACAGATTTAAGATGCCATTTACCCCAAGAATGGTAAGGGGTCAGAATAACATTATTAAGGGATCAGAATAACATTATCTATTAATTAAATAATATTATATATTGATAAAATGTCCGATGGAATACGTGATTCCTAGTTACATCAATGAATTAATTAATTTGTTTGAAGGTTATGTGGAGTGAAGTACATTCTCGAGGCAGGTGTGTGAACATTCCACTGAATAGTGCTTGGTTTATGGGGACTAAATGAAACTGTACCTAGACGAGAAGGTATTTAACTATTCTCTCCAAGCAATGGGAAACACCCCATGGTGATAACGTCACAAAAAGACAATCTTCCCCCAGAAATGATAAACCACGCAAAATCCACTCCATGAAAATCTAAGAAGCCCGTTAAATATTTATACGATCACCGCAGCGTTCCGGAATCCACTTATGAGGACAAAGGAGAACCAATGCTGGAGTTTTTGCGGGTGTTCGGGACTAAGGCTTAAGCCAGATCATGCCCTGAAGCCACCCTTTGTCAGGGCGAAAAAACAATGAATAGTCTCGCGGTAGCGGGAGAGTGAGCGAGGGCAAAAGTAAACAACGGATATGTTTGTAGAGAATATAACGCAGAATAAAAAACGGAAAGCCCTTCCCACGAACCTCAACGATTATGACAAAAAAACCCAAAGGAACTCAAAATCCATTTCCCGAGTGCCATTGTCCCAAGGCGAACCCTTCCTTGCGGCGTTATGGTGCGGAAAAACTCGAAATATTACCCTTCCAACTTAAAAAATAAGTACCTGGAGGGGGAAGAAGGAATCACGTACATCGGAGATATGCCCGAAAATCATGATCAGAGGTCCCGCATTCTGATAACAAAGCCGTATTATGCAGCATGGGAGTAGGTTACATTCCAACAAGCATGAAAGAGAGAAAAATTAATTAATAAATTGGTCGTTCTGCGAGGAAAAATAAATTTCTATCAAGAGCACTTTAAAATTTAATCTATAATAATAAAAAACCAAAATCTTCCACACACAAGGGTAGGCTAAAAACTAATGCGCACATGCTTGTTGACCACTAACAAAATGACCTTCAAAGCCACTCCTGGTGGCATGTGGAAGTAACATTCCCCCTCAACACGCATGCGCAGGTTTGAGGTCGTTTGATTCATCCAGTGTATTTCGAGAAGCGGAAGTATGGAGACGTGTTCTAGTGCTACGTCAACGCGTATGTCGTAGATTCCGACCATGGACACAAATTTCATCCCCTTGTAAACTTGAAAAATTACATGCATCTCATTTCTTCGCTTATAGGAAAATTGGCCAGAGCACACTACACGATACAAGTTACCTCTGCCAGACATCAGCGAATATCTCTTCAAATGTCTTAAAGAAAAATCACACGGGTGAGAATAGAAATTAATTTTTACAGAAAAAGTCCAAGTCACACCAAAACTGACTCGTCTGCGTGTATTTGATCGCTTCAATTGGTTGACCCAACGAAGGGGCCAGAGGAAGACGAATTCACCCATCCGACCTGTATTTCGGAACCAATTTCTGAAGGTGGACGGAAACGTGTCCTATTTGGTTTAGACTCGCAAGACAGGATCCGTCGTGAGTTAAGAGTGTGTGGGCACGTGAGGCGGGGGAACGCGAATAGTTGCTAAATCACGCCCAGTCACTCGATCCCGTGCTCTTCACTCCCGCGATCCTCTGTTGCTTCCTAGCAACGAAGCCCCCGAGGGATCTCCCGCCCCTCCTCTCCTCTTCCCACCCCCCTCCTTCCACACAACCCCCGAACCACTTTTCCTCCAATTTCACCCCGGCCAAACCAGAACAAAAACACCCCGCCTTGGGTGGGGAGGAAGTGGGGGCAAACCTCTATCCGGGGCCCGAAACCCCTTTCATCCCTCTCCCGCTGAACAGTCACCACCCGACCCCCTTTGCCTTCGTCGCCTAGCACGCATACATGTACGCGAGCAAACACTCGCGGCATAAACACACACGCCCCACGGGGGGGGAGGGGTGTCCCCGGGGTTCACCTCGTCTCAGTCGTCGCCAAGAAGAGCGGGCGGTTTGGATGTGGCGGCAGGAGGAAGGGGAGAGAGGGGGGAGGGACGCACGCCAAGACGGGAGTTGAAAGGGGCTCGGAGTGTACTCGTGGAAGCATGGGATGAAGAAGGCGCCATATCCCACCCTCCCTAGCTCTCCCCTCGGGTACCACGACGCCGCGCCGTGTGGTTGAACATGAAAGAGTTGGCAGAGCACGCAAGAGTCACAAGGCTGCAGTACGTACATTCTTGGACGATCGAGTGAATTGAGCAGTCATATGGTTGCCATGTACAAGAGTAAGTCAATAAATAACTCGCAAAACAGGACAGAGGCATTAAATAATCAAAGTAACTTCCTTAAATTCATTTCACTTTTTTATATAATTCACCCCATACATTTTGAGACACTCATCCCATCTCTTTGTAAGTCTTTCTTAGCTGGTAGCTACGAAGTCTTTTGTTTGTTGTCGCAGCCGACGGGTAGTCTTTTGAACTACGACATCATCACTTTCAAAACGTCGGCCACCTAAATGATTTTTTTATGAGTCCGAACAGATGAACATGACTGGGTGCGAAGTGAGGACTGTACAGTGGATGTTCCATGCGTCCCCAATGAAATATTTGGAACAGCACTCGCGTTTGCCTTGCGACTTACTTGTTGACTTACCCTCGTATATACCGTTTAAAATGAAATGTCTTCCCTAAAATCTTATTAAGTGACTAATGCCACTTTTAATTGGTGTAAAGTTTACAATTAAATAAGAATTGTTATTTTTCCACGGTGTTTAATTATATTTCGGCCATAAAAATTACAAATTACATGAAATGTAATTTATAATTTTTAATAACGTATGTGAGTGGATAATGGGAATGAGTGACACAACATTTAAAAGATGTAACCGTTTACGGTTACATCTTCTAAATGTTATGTCATAATAAGCACAGTAATCAACCCGAAGGTCGGTTTGATAGGTGATGGTTCACTCAGTACTACTAAGCTCAACAGCGTGTGAAATTCACACATCTGGGTAGGGTCGCCAGTTCCTTCCCCTCTGCCGCTTATGGTTTCCCAAGACGTTCTGGTGCCCGCAAAATCACACAACTTTTATTGGAGCTGGGGGTGCCCAGTGAAGCATGCCCGGGAACCTAAAGCAGACCCAACGGTAAGGATATTTTAAAAAGGGAGTATTTGCACTGCCAATAAAAATTAAATATATGTTTGAAATATCGATTTTATTTTTATATAACAGTTAGTGAATTAGAGAATGTTAATTTTTCCTATTATTCATATCATTGGAAAAACGAAAACAGTAGTAGTGATTTTCACAAGAACGCGAATATATCACAATTAAATATCTGAGGCGGACCGATAATTTCGCCAACTTCTGGGACAGAGTTGAGTACAGGTCTCTCCGTAACAAAATACCACGCCCTTCATGGAGGTAGATTTATGCCGTGGGGAAGAGGGAAGCGGCGAACTTGCTTCTTAACATCGCAGTGCGTTGCAGAGCAGAGGGGGGGCGTTGGTGGAGCTGTACGGGGGGGGGGCGGGGGACGGGGACGGGAAACGACTTCAAAGGAAGGAAAACGTCCTCGCGGAACGAAAAAAAGCGACTCGAGCTGCTGGCTGCCTCTCCCCTTCGACCAACCATCCGCCTCACGCACCACCTCCCCGACGCGCCCCCCACCCCCCAAATCCACCTGCACCCACCCCCACGCAGCGAACCCACCGAAGCGAGGGACGGAGCGAACGAACCCCTTTCCCTATCCGTCCAACCCTTCTCCCGAAAACACGGGGGCGGGTGTCCCAGGGCGGACCGAAGAACCCAGATCCTAGGCATCATCCCCGGACCCCATAAAACACTATCCACCGACTCCCGCCCCCCAAGAGGTGGAATGAATGGTTCGGGGCGGCCCCCGCCCGCCGCAAGTGCTACCCACTCCAGTGCAATGCTCTGCTGCGGCACGATTTCCACGAGTGAGTGGGAGGCAGTGAGAGAGAGGCGGTCGCTTCAAAGGGGAGGGAGACGGGGGGCCTGTCCAGGGGGGACGGGGACGCCATAGGTGCGGAAAGAGACAAGGGTGCAGAGTCTTCCTCGGAGGTGCACGGCGGCGGAGCGAGAAATGTCTCCGTGGGGGAAATGATGAAGAAAGGCGACAGGCGGCATTTGAGGGAGGACTGGGGCCAATGAGGGAGGCGCCTCTCGCTCATGATTTCGGTGGAGGATTAAGCGGCGAGAAAAACAAACAAACGCACGACACCTATAAACGACACCTGGTCGCGAACATCGCACCATCCAAATTTGCCAATGAGTGTATCTTAAATAATTATTGTTCTCTATCGCAATATTTAATCTAAATATAGAACAATAGTTTCCATATTTCGTTCCAAACATGATTAAATTAATGACGAGTTGCATGATTTGATTGTACCAACGTACTAATACGCTACAGTAGGCATGGTGGGAGAGGAGATGAGAGAAATGAAACGAGAGCAAGAGAGATGAAATCACTGCGTTTTGATTGGTGACTGGGATCTTGAAGTGTGATAGAAGGGAGGACGTTGGTAAAGCAAGGAAGGGGAAGGAATAAGATATGTATGCGGGACGGAATGAAGGAGGGAAAGAAGAATGCGGAAAAGAAGAGAGGGACTTACTGCAGTGCCTTATTTTAGGTTGTGTTTTTTTCTTAGGAAAGTCAAGTGAATGTATTTTTGTACAATTGTTTAAGCCGTGTCCATCTAAAACCTACCACCTGTAGAATACCAATAATTAAAATCAACGGAAAGGTTGGTTTGCTGGTTAGCGGAGGGAAGGGCTCACATAGAATCATAGCCCTACGGCGTGTGAAATTGAGACATAAAAAGGGCAGAGGGACGAAAAACCTCCCCCTGCGTCACCTGTGGTTTCCCAGGAAGATCAAGTGCCCCAAAATACACATCACACAACTGTAGCTGGGAGTGTCACTCGGATTAAAGCCCCAGTACACACGTCTTCCAGCCGAAGTCTATAGAATTTACGCTATCGCGACTGGCAAATTCCTGTGAATTAATTATTCATGTGCATTTAAAATAAATCAACTTTATTTTTAGCGAACTTCAATTTATTTATCCGAAAATGAATAAAAACCAAATGCAAATATTTGACCAAATTGCAATGCCTCTTTGGTTTTCGCTCGTTTTCATGTCTAGGTTCTTGAGACCCGATGAACCTGTCGCATACAAAACTAAGAACTGACGCATATAAAAAATGTATTCAACCAAGTGCTTAAAATGATTTATGAAGAATAATAAACAATTTAATTACTAACATTTATTAACGTAACCACCATTTTACTCCTTTTAAACCTGAATCTGCAAGGACGTTTGAGTTTCCAGTAACATTGCTTAATCTTCCTCTTTCCTACGAACTTTCATGGACACAGAACTAACTTCCCGGATAAAATAACTGACATCTAAAAGCGTAGCTGCTGTTAATGCTTACCGATGCAACCATATATCATTCATTCCAACCCATAATTGGAAAGGAGACTATCAGGTACTAGGAGGGGAGGGAAAGAGATACGGAAGGGGGAACTCGTGCGTGATCCTGCGAGTAGCTCATCCACAGAAGAAGGGTCTCATCTCGCCAATTCATATGCCCAATCCCTGGGTGAGTTACGATTAAATGCATGGGGATTTAAAAGCGGGGAAGTAAGTTTTGGTGAACTGGGGAGAGAGACTCACACAAATAAATCCAGGAAGAAACTTGACACCACCACGGGAAGAGGTCGCGGATAATCTAGTTAGGGATCCCCCTACGCCTCAAAATCTTGGCAACGGCGTTATATCCTTGTAACGCTTCCCATTAAGTCTAGATTTTTCGGTTTGATAAGACAGATGCCAGGGGTCTGGCGTAAGGCAACGGAACGCGACAGAAAGGGGGAGGGAAGATTATACACCCCTTCCCAAATCCTTTTGGGACCCTCTGATGACACGAGCTCAGGTGTTTTCGTTGTTAAACAAATGGAACTATGCGAGGACGGGGAGACAGGAAGGGGATAGCGCCTGTGGTAAGGGCCGGGGGATGGGTGGGCGTGTCTTGGGGGAGTCGGAGAGAGAGAGAGAGGACGGGAAGCGGGGAGACGGGGAAGGGATGCGTGTTCTCCGTGATTGGGGTGCATCATCTAAAAACTATTAGGAGCATACGAATTTACTGATTAACAACGAATTTCGGAGTGAAAAGGCGCTGGTAAAAAAGCGAGAACTCTGGAAGTAAAGTTAAAATAAAGAGTTGAGGATAAAAAAATGGACGGAGGAACCAATTACCGAGCAATTAATCAATGTCTTTAGACAAATTCCAAGAAACTGCGGGAGATCCCACAACAGTAATTTTTAACGGAGTAATTCGCTAATAAGTATTTCAATGCAACAATTTCATCAATGCCATTGTTGCATCAAAGTCAATAGCTTAAAATGAGTCCAGATTCACAATTTTGGTGCAGTCAAATTTTTTGGAAAGGATGTCTGTGGCCGTGGATGTCGCATAATGAAACCTCATGCTTATTCATTAGCTTCTGCATTTCACCCCGAGTCGTTTTCATCTAAGGTCACGCAAAAAGAGAAGTGAAGCTGACGGAAAATAATATCGCCAGACACTTTGAAATTCCACCGAAGAACACATTCATGAATTCATTGCGATTTTTTCGTTTCTACGACTATGCATAAAATGACATGTCTAAAAATGTTTCGACTGTTATAAAATATGGAACGCCAAGGTAATTTAAAGTAAAAACGGCAGGAAACTGGAGCGGCGCAACGAGGGCCAAAGGGCACGCCGGAGTGAATCATGGCTCGAATGCCCTTAAGAGGGTACGATGGGAAGGGGAATGTTGACGCAAGAGAACACAAAGAAGAACCTCCCGGCGCATGTGAAGGGGTAACGACGATAAACGGAACGAAGTAATCTGGGACAGGAAAGCGTAAAATAAAAAAGAAAATAGAGAGAGAGAGGGAGGGGAGGAAATTTGGTGATTCACCTGCAGGAATGGAGATCCGGCGGTCGGGTACACAAAACAAACCGGAGTGGATGGATGGATATATTTTTTTTCCTAAACAAGCCTCCGCTTAAGTCAACGACCATCCTCCTCGACGCGACCGACGCCTCGGGCGAAAAACAAGCCAAAACAATCCCTCCTTCTTCGCGGATCCAAGGCCCGCCCCCCGATCTCCTGCACCCCTAAATTATGTGTCACCCACATACACTCTCTCCCCCCTCCCTCCCCGCCCTTATTCGGGGGAAAAAGGAACCAGGGCACAGGGTAAACAATTTCACTCGTGCGCCACTTCCGTTCCCCCACCACGAGTTTACCCGTCGTCCACGTGTATAAAACTCCATCCACCCCCCCCCCTATCCCCAAGCTCGCCCTCCGCCAACCTTCTTAACTCCGCTTTAATCCTCTCATAATGGGTTTTTTGTCATTTCGCGCTGTAGCCGTCGCGCCGTGGTTTTTGGTTTGCGTTAAGGATTTTTCTATCGGGGCGTTAGGTGCGAGAGGGTGAGCGTAAGAATAAGGGTAAAACGCTGGCTGCCAAAGGGTTAAGGTGGAACGGCCGGCCGCGCGGTATGTGCGGGAAATGGACCCGGGATAAAAGGGGAGAGGGCAGAATTTTTTTCATCTCCGGGTGGAGGAAGGGGTTCGTACGGCGGTTATGGCTTTAATTGGGTTTTTGTGCCGGGGGCGGAGGGGAGGGGGTGGTGGTTGGGGAGAGGGGTGCCGGGGGACGCTTTGGGCCAAAAAAAAACCGAATTACTCTCCCATTCATTGTCGTTCTTGCCGAGTTTGCGAAAGTACGGCGGTGGGGCGGACAATATATCCTGTTCGAAGGGAATTAACCTGCGGGCGGGTGGAGGGTGGGGAGGTGGAGAGAAGGGGAGGAGGTTCATACGCACCTTACCCTCTCCCAATCACCTTTGGGTAACTTCGTAACATGCGAGTGAGCACCGCGTGGGTGGGTGTCCATTGGAGCGAGGAAGGGACGGGTTGAAGGGGGGAGAGGGGAGGAAATCGATGAAGCCACATGACTGAGGTGTCAGGGAAATTAACAAATTAAAACTTGTCGAGGACGGAATTCCTCCGACGTAAAAACTAACGAAACCCGAAAATTCATATTTCACCCAAGGAATATGCATACGCGTATGTGTCCGGCCGCCGATGAAATATTCGCAAAAAAGGAAAATATTTAGTTGACAATATTTTCAATTCGAAATTTTTCGAATGACTAACTAACGCAGAGTCTCGTGCACACATATCGTAATCAAGCTTTCGAATCAGATAATTTTTAACACAATTACGATTTTATAGCCGCACTGGAATGAATCATCTTCCTTGAAAATGATAGCAAGGGATTGAGCGGATATTCTCGACTTCAGTTTTGCGACTAAAATATTTCCAGGATGATAATCTAAATGTGTCACTTTTACAGCCGTAAATCTATTTGCCCTGACATACTTTAATCTATCTCTATTTTCTTATAGCCTATATTAAAATTTGCGGTTATTGGCTCGACATATAAAAGTATTTAGAAATAGGACAGCATTTGCTCGGGGTAACCGGCCTACTACCGGAAATTTATTATTTATAATTTTAATACACCCTTCGTCAACTTTACTTCACTGAGCAATGAACCTTAAAAATGTCCTAGAATAGTCAATTACATTTAGGGTATGACTAAACTACAGGTGTGTACAGGTGTCAGCTGTCAGAAACAGGGCTACTCCTTTTTTTTCGCTAGCTAAATCCATTCGATCTACGAATAAACAACCACAAACCCGTAGGAATTACTCAACTGGTGTGAAAAACACGTTGCAATTTCCACTGATATTGCAAATAGTGTCATTGAAGTGGAGGAAAAATGTTGCATAACGAAATACATAGTTATTTTAAAATTATTATCTCCATTTTTCTTTGTCAGAAAAAAAACAAATTTGATCATGTCGCCGAAAAACAAAATAAAAGAATTAAGGGCCACGCAAATTGAAAATTTGGTTGATTTCTTATCCCACCTGCTGTGTGCAAACGTGTACCTGCATAACTGCTATTGCCCACTATACTGGCTATCGAATATGAATGTAATCGATAAAAAGTAAATATGAATGCACCCGCTGAGGCATGAGGTAGGCGCCGTGCTAATTTGATGCATCATAGGTCGTTATTCAACCATCAAACACGCCATTATTCAAGTCATCATGTTTCTGCACGGATAAACGCAGCTGTCGGATACGGAAAAAAAATCACCTCCCACGATCCTGAACCTTTGCCATAAAATTCACTCGCAGAGGCACACCCAGTCGAGGGTAATGGTTACTGTCATGTCACTTTGACGCAAATATATTTCGTAATATTCGTATGCCTCCAATTTCCAATATGTAACATTTTCTGTGACAGTAAACTTCGGCGAATGTCAAAAAATTTTCCCAAGTGATATCCCGTCTTCTTGTAATGATGGCAAATGATGACTGTGTGCAACATTTTTGGTTTTGTACGGAGTCTGACACTGACACTAGGTTAGGCGAGAGAAAATTCGCATCCAGGCAGAATTAGGGCGTATCTTTCTAGGAGGCACCCGGTGTATACCAGTCACATTTTGAAAATTTATGGCCCATATTAATTTTTCATTACTTCCTCTAAACTGTAATGTATATCCTGAGTTTTTTTATCAAATTCTTTTAATGAACAACTATTTTGAGTTATTCAGGAGCGAATCAGTGAGCGACACAATATGACCATTGACCCGCTTTAGAATATTACAGTCAAGTCGTACTCGGTTTTTCAGCAATGTTTTAAGTCTAGAGAGCACTCCGTAAGCCACCACATAGGTGTATGGTTGGGAATTATACGTAGGACGCTAGACAGGCTCGCGTAAGGGATGTTGCCAATAAAGGGTATATTGCTATTGATCTGTTAGTACTAATATGCATCAATCTTCTTGTTGCGATCTCGAATTGTGAGAGGGAAAAACGAGTATCTGAATCTATCAGACTGCATTAAGAGCATCGGGTGCGGCAGGTGGAACGGCATGCCGTAAAAATGAGGATCCAGGTGGTACCGACCAACTAACAATTCTAACAAGCCCGACGCACGTTTTAAAGCCTATGCGCCATCACTTTTACAACTTCACGGTTGTTACTTGTTCGCCAGATAATGACACTAAGGCGTTTAAAAATGCCCGTCGAACTAGTTGGAATGGATAAGTGAACGATGCTTACCACCTGTACTTTCGCATTTAAAAATATGTATTCGTTCTACAGAATTACCTCTAATTATTGTCAGTACTATCAGACCAGCTGATGCAGTGTGGAGTTTATATTGATTACTCTGCGTCGCATGTAAAAATCGTGCCACTGTCACCTTTGCGACAATTTTCATTTATGTCAGAGTCTTCCCATCTAAACTGGCTCCGATTGTTTGCAATGATTCTTACTCTGGCGCGGCAGTTTCTCATACCAGTACGCTTTTATTCAGTGCTGGAATCAATAGGTTTTCTCTGATTAGTAACACCCGCAAAAGCTCCACACTACCCATGCTCATGCCTCGAGTCAAATCTTTCGCTCGGCAATGGAAATTCTTGAGCAGACAAGACGAGGGAGGCAATCGTTGGGGAAGAGTTGTCCCTGTTATCGTTCAACGTCGCCTTCGATCCGCTTCAACCCACCGCGTGATCTAACATAATGAACAAATTACGTCTAATGAATGGAGTCCCGGCTTCCCGCATCGGTATGTGGGAGTCGCGGGATCTCTTCTTCTTCGGAGTCTTAGGTGGAGGAGAAGGAACACCTTTGAGTGTTACCCCACTCAGCGTCATTCCTCGTTAATAATGCGTTTTCGGAAAGTAGATATCTAACTGACACACCTGCCAAGTGAATGGCGAAAATCTCATAGGTTGCCGGAACGGAATCTGTTTAGTTAATCCCCATGCTCACCGCATACCCTCCTCCTTAATCTCCATATTCCCTGAAGATTCTCTTGCGTAACTTACAAATAGAAATTCTTAGTGTCAGTGATTAATTCCATTTCGAAAAAGAGGTCCTCGCAATAGCTCGAAGTGCTATAGAAATAAACAATGCTCTAAAAGCTCAAACGTCTAAAACAAACTTCAGGGACAAGGTCTAGTGCCAATTTGCATTTACCAAAAGTAACAATTCAAATAAAATTTAAGTTAGTAAGTGGTCTTATTGCTGCAAAAATGCTCTGCGATTTCAATAGCCCTCAATCTCAAAACGACCATAACGAGGTAATTTATTTGGACCTAGGTTATGCGATAACTAGGATACGCAATAACTGCGTTTCTTTTTTCATTTAGCACTCGTGAGAAAGCAGCCAACCCTTGCTCTTTTACATCGGATTTCTAAAATGAAATAACTACCCAGAAAATCACAAAAAGTGCATCCCTAAGACGGAGGAGAATACGGTGGAGATTGAACCCACAACTTTTTGTCTAGGGAGCAAGGCCACGCCGGGGTAAACGAGACGGGTACGGTGTTTTATTTATCAAACACTATGTTTTCCTTCGTAAATTTCTTCGATTTAATTTTCCCGAGTCTACTCGTACTTCATAAAAACACCCCGGAAAACTGAAAATGAGTCGATGAGCACCCTCCGTGAGAAACATATTGGATATCAAATTGCGTTCTAACTTCAAATACACGTCAATCCAAATGAAAAGATCATCTTCCTTAAATTTACAGGACATCTTATGAATTCCTTTGAAAATGATTAACTCGATATAAAACTACGTAAATTACATTAACGAATAAGTACGCATGCATGTATTACGTGTCGGGACCATTTTATTACCAATAGAAGGATACTATGTATACATGAAACAGCTACAGTGCTTTGTAAATTGATTAATAGCTTCGAGAAGTGGATCCCTGGTAGCATACGCCGGGAATTCTGTTGTAGAAATTGGGTACTCTAAGCTGTAGGAGGTCTGAGAGGTAAATTGCATAATTAACGTTTTCACAGGAGGGTCAAAAAACCCTCTGCTCTTCGTGTAATTCATCAGAGGTAGCACACAACACTCCGGGGATCGATATGGACATCAATGAGTCATCAGAAACCTCACCCGTTGATGCACCCCACCGTTAAACCCAAAAAGCTCCACACACCCCGTGCACTATCCTTAAAAAAAATAAACTCACTGTTACAAAGGAGATCGCTGATTCGAACGAAGCCTTTCCGCTCGGTGCTAGAAAACCTCACTAAGTTTAAAGCCCTGACTCAACACTGCCGACTCTATTTCCCACAAATCCCTAGACCTAATCTCCCACGGACCCCTCCCCTACAAACATCCTCCTCTCACGACCCCCCGTCTCACCCCGCCAACCCCCTCAGCACGAAATTACCCAGAGACGCACACCCCCATTCTCACCAAGCCCATCAATTCCAATTCAACCCCCTCGCGCCCCCTGCGGCCCCCGCGCCCCCCCCCCGGAAAAACAAAACCACCTGGCGGCCTCCAACACAGTCGTCAGAATTTAACCTCCCCGTCTTCCACTCCATTTTGCTCCACGCGCCCCACTCGGTCCCAGGCCCCACGTATGTACCCTAGGACTAGGAGCTAAGCCCCCCGTCCCTCACCCCTATCTTCCCTTCCTTCGCCGCACAAAATCCCGTCGCGTGATCCCGTCTGGATCCCTTTTAATGCAACGGTTGCCCTCTCTCGGTGCCAGCGTGTGTAATGTGCCGCATGCATTAAAAAAAAGAAGACGGTAGCGGTGCGGTGGTGGAGGGAGGAATGGTGCCTCGTCTTCTGCGGTAGCTGCGCTGAGATAAGGGCCATTCTCTTTACGCCGAGACGGTCGCACTTAAAACGGCGTGGAGAGAGTGAATTCGGTTTGGGAATCGCCCCGAAAGGAACTGCCTCCATTATGGCCGCAGGTGTCGTACTCTTTTTTTTCATAAAGAGAAAAAAAGTCTCTCTTATGGATATTTATTTTTAAAAATACATAGTGACGTGGAAAAAAGCCATCACGTCTGCGGCGTTAATGCCTCACCAATTAAGGGAGAGTGAGATTTCTATCGCGTGGATTTCCTTCACGACGATAGCTTCCCACAAAAAAAAGTCTTTTGTCCAATTAGCATATTTTTTGACAAAAGGCGAAGTGTTACGAGATAATTGAGACTACTTCTCGAGATAAAGTTCTGTCTAATTTAGGGAGGAGAAGGAAGTTTCTCTCGTCTTCTTTAAATTAGAGCGAGATAAAATGGGTGAAGCGGGCTAAATATTTTCGTTGGAAGTAAATTTCCGACCCAAAATTTTTAAAACGATCAAATTCAATTTGAAACTTTTTTTAATTCGTCCTGTACCTTTATTAGGAGTGAATATACACTGAATGGAACCAATTGTGAATGCAAATTTCAGATTCGAAAATTGTTTATCAAAAAATAATGATCGAGCAAAACTCGGCAACAACAAAGTACTTACAGTGTATAACCTATGTGCCCTAAAATAAAAAATAAATGCTATTTACGCACAGCTGGAGATTTATTTTCATTTGATCTTTCTACCAGGTAATTCTCTCATTCCCATTGGTAAACAATTGTCTTAACCAGAAGGCGATCCATACATTAAAAATGGCCAAAACAAGGAATTATTTACACAAGTTAAGTACAAAAACGTTAGGACTGTTACTTTTGGCATTGAAACAAATAAATGTCAATACCAATTTTTAAATAATTTAAAACAATCTGTTCCATAATCAAAGAAAACACTTCTAATTTCTCTGAAAATTCATCTAAATTATTACGATCATATTATTTACATGATTTACATATAGTTTACATGTAAATCCTGTGAATAATAAGATCGTAATAATTAGGTAGTAAATGTGACTAATTAGCAACAATAAGATTTATTTATAACCTAACGTCGATCTCATACAAAAGCAGCTCATTGGCAATCGTCACTTACTAGACACATTTTACATGGTAAGGGCATTAATTATTGCGTCAAAATTGTCAGAAAAACTTATCAATGTCATACACATTTTTGTTATGAAAATCTTATTACAATCGATAATAGATACTAACATCGACAGAATAAGGAAACGTAATGGTTAAAATGAATTTTTGTTTAAATATTCTACCCCAACAAACCCTTTTCGTCCAAACATCACAAAATAATTAACCACAGGAAAGGTCGTTTGTTCCGCAGGTGAGGACTGTTATTACATCTTCCTAGTCCGAACGTTACGGAAAATTAACAAATTGAGCAGGATAAGGGAGACCAATTCATTTTCCTGTGCGATTTGAAGCTTCGCATGTGTGCGTGTGTAGCACCTAGAATATCTCAAAGGTTTATTTTCACTCACTGTAGGAATCACTCAGATATCATTCAGATCTGAAAGCAGTCGGCCAGGCCAATCACTTTTCACTTCACTCACTTGGACGCCTAGGGGCCTTTTTCTCTGTAGTCTCAGCCGTAATTACGTGAAATTAGTCGCTCGTTTGAACTTTTAGCGCCCTTTAGATTAATTGATAGCAGTCACCGAAGCAAACAACTAATCCTTTTCCACCTTGCGCACAATTGATAAGAGCGACAGCTGAAAACAGAACGTACGACAATTCGCACTCCACAATAATAAAACCGCGCGGACAGCCAACAATCATCAGTTATCTCAATGGCTGGCGACCTAACACCCCCTTCCACGCGTTCTCGTGGTGGCTCGCAGGGGAAGGTGTATATACAGGTTCTTCTCGCATTCACCATCCAAAAGCAATAGAGGCTGGGGGCGTGGGAGAAACGGTACGCTTCACCACACAAAATATTAGGGCTATTCAAAATTTAATATAAGACGCGGCGTGACACCCCTTGATCCTTGGCCCCCGTATATGAAGGCGTGCGCCCTCGGGAGGGCCCTGGCTCGCTCGGAGGGTATGCATGCGGAAGGGGACGCATCCCGTAATAGAAATCCCTCCCACCCAGGGGTCGAGGGATCGGAGGGGGAGGTAGCGGCGACGATGGGTAGGCGGAAATAAAGAGTTGACGCGGGACAACAAGGTGGGGCAATAAAACACGCACAAACAAACACGGCCCCACGCACACGCCCATTCGAGGGATTTGTGATTCGTTCAAGTTTCACAAATGGAGATGATCATGCTGGTACCGCTAGAATTACATGGGGTTACTTGACACCTTAAGAGTCATCCCCTACCCCACCTTACACCATTTTTCCGTGTCGGACCTCCCACTCTCACCAATTAAAACCCTCTTACCTAACCCTCTCCTTGTTATAAACAGCTCGTGTCGCACGCGTATAGAAATATTTCACACAAAAAACCGTACTGCATTTTCCTGTAGCTAATTTAATCCGCATCATTTGAACTGTTTTACATATTTACTGGCAGGTAACCATTTAGCAAAGCCTAATTACTAGCGTGCATTCTTGGTGTTGAATCACCCCCTGCCACTTACCCTAGGCTTGCAGGGTGTGATTAACAACGGAAACAATAAAACTTCACGACACCGACTGTGTTATTCCTGTGTTATTTATATGATTCCATGGTCGGGTACAATGGTTTTTACGTCTCGTGAAAGGAAAAATATCCAAGTTGCCTATAGATACCCTAAATAATAGCTTTAGCAAAGCATGCATGGGCATAAAATTAGCTAGCATATTTATGAAAATAAGTGAAGGTAAGAAACCTAAACCTCACGCCCAATACGAAACATCGATTCAGATGTGCCGTTAAAATGCCATAATACTTTAATGTCACAAATACTTTTTGTTTTACTAGGTGACAATACGACCTTTAAGGAAATAGATAGAAAAACCAAACTTTAAGGGAAAATATGGCAACAGTTTCAAATAAAAATAAGAACGCAAAAAACAAATAAATACTCTTTTTTAAACAGAACTATTATTGAATGGAACTAGCTGCCTGGAGGTTTGTCTGAGCCCTTTCAATCCAATTTTAGGAGTTTTAAGAATAAGTGTAAATAATCAGTCACTGGGTGATAAACTTCATTGATTAGTGATTATTATACTAATGTAATTCAAATATCGTTGTGTTCGTGAGGTGGACGGTGTGAGAAGATGCATTGCAAAAGTCAATGATGTGTTAACAGTACGTGATTTTGAACGATATATGAAATTGAAGAGTGCGTGATTATGGACGGAGTGACGGAGACGGATGAACGGAGCGTTGTAGGCATGGTGTGAATCTATCCCTTGTTTGATGGTTAAGGTGCAGTTGGTAATCTGAAAGCGTCATTGTCAATAAGAGCATTTTGTCTCATATCTGTTCTCCTTGTGTATCGTGTGTATGCATGTGGATTGTAAGAGTGACCGTTGACCAGACTTGACCATTGCCACCAGGACAATTGCCTAGTTGCAACGATATGAATTCTTAATAAATAAATATGAATCGATCGAAATCCATTTGAAGCACTAGTCCAGAATGATACTGATTTTTAGTCGGAAAATGTCAGAACAATGAATTAATTCTATCAGTAATCCAGCTTCCATCTTATTTGTAGCCTTAAAACCAGCAAACGCAATATAAAAATTAAACTGAACTATTCTTCGCCATCATGTGCCCGAAATTCTATGTTTAAATTCGTAAAAAAAACCATCAAGCTCTTACTTAATTATGTTTCTAGATATTTCTCATAAAAGCAATAACGCAATAAAATCTCTCGGACATAAACACTGAAAATGTTTCGCAAAAATGCATCAGATAGGTCAGATTAATCATATTCCGAAAGGCCTTCGGAATTTTGATAGCCCTAAAAAGATATAAAACTAACTCAACATAAAATTTATTCAATAAACAATGCGTAGCATACATCAGTAGCATTTGGAAACCGATTTCCACTATCTGGTGATTTTCATCCCCAAGTGTGAAGAATAGAAGCCAGTGGTTATAATTCCACACCCTTTTCATTGGCTACTAAAAAAATAAGGAATAATCACGACGTCCCTTGGCACACAGACACAATGGGAGAGTATGAAACTGAAGGACAGCGAAAGGCAGAGACGGGAAGAGATGGAGAGAGAAAGCGAGTCCCTACTTATTAGCATTCAGCCCTCGGAAGACCATTCAATCGAGAGAGAGAGAGGCGAGCGCCTACACTCAGGCGCGGCGGGCGAGCCATTGGAGGAAACCGCCATATGGCTCACAATGGCTCGTTCGGAGGGTCGTAATCCACTCCTCGGCGGGGTACTGTGGACAGAGAAAGCGGGAGGGGTGGAAGAGAGGATAGAAAGCGGAGGAGAGGGAGAAAGTGAGAGCAGGGAGAGAGGAATAGAGACAGACAATGAAAGGAAAGAAATCCGCAAACCAACTGTTCCCCCGTCCGCGAATTCCGCTCTCTCCCCGCCCCCCCGACGCGAGCAACAATGGATGCTCGCTCGGCGCACGGGGTGGATCGCCCCCGATCCCCCTCGTCCTCACATACGAGAGATGAGCCCCCTCTCCCCCTCCCGCACTCCACCCCCCCCCTTGTGCGTCCGCTCGGAAGTGATGTCATGAGAGAAGAAGCACAAGAGAGAGCAGTACATTGATCGTGAGTGGGCACCAAATTTCACCCCCCAAACCCGACTCCACCCTCGTGTTCACATGAAAATCCACCACCACCAACATTCGCGGCACTTTTGTCCCCAGTTACCAATGTCGATTTTATCACATCTGTCGGCGTTGTTTAAGCATCGGCTGTCCAGTCGGTTTTTGGTCTGATGCGAGACAGTTGATTTTCAAACAGTAAGGTCGATAACTCTAGACAAAATAAAAGCGCGAAGAGACACACACAACGCCGCGTGATCGACGAACGCCAGGCGATGGGTCGTACTGCCAGTTTGAATGCCTGTACATGCGTGTGTGTGTTCGTAGTCTCAACTTCAAATTCTCCCAAAGATAGTCGCACGAGTAGTATTTCCGCCACGAGACGACCACTTCACTCCTCGCCTTGACCTTCTCGGTCCTTCAGTCACACTGTTTTGATAGATATAGATAGATGTCTTCATTTGGTCGAAATTGAGACCTAATGGCTCTTTCTTTCATTTAACCCATCGTTGTATTTATATTATTTTAGACGTAAACTTTATAATTACATGCATACATACACATAAATGCATATAAACAGACACATTCATTATGCACAGATTTGCACATCGACAAAAAAATAAGCATATATACATCCATTTTGGGGAGGAGACATTCGTAATTGCTCGTTTGGATGCAAGCGGTGCTACCACTACTATCATTGATATGTTAATCTCTCCCTCTCTCTTCAAGGATTCCATCTCTTTAAGTCGCCCAATAAGATTTATCGAAGAGATGAAGACGGAATACAAGAATGATATTCTTCAGAGGAATGGTTGAATTTATTTTCAAATTCGGATTAAAACAAATGTCTGAGCTATGTTAGTGCATGTTTGTGTTCATGTTGAAATACCTGCGCGTGTTCAACGCAAATATAACACCACTTTCGCTTCGTAATTATCGTATCGCTTTAAACGATCGCACGCGGATTTTTAAAAAAACGATCTACTGAGTTTTAACGACGAAACTCCTCGTGGGATCGCAAAGCTTTACGAGAAAAACGGAATAGAATGGTTGGATCGCACGCACTTCCACCACCAGAGGACGCTGAAGGGGAAGGGAGGGAGGGCGCGTTACCAAGGGCTCGAAAACATGGATACAACACTTTTTTAACTCATAAGATACGAGAGAGAAATTAAAACACACAAGAATTTGTCTTTAATACGAGAGATAGGCAAGGGAATTAAACGAGGGAATCGTTATTTACCGAGGTAATGAGTATATTAAAAGATAGGATAATCCAGATGCATTAAAGAAAGCAGCGATACCTCCAACTCGCAGGAAGTGAACTCGAGCTGAACCCGTTGCTGAAGGCGGGTGCCGGAGATCAAATAGGAAGACAAAATGAGATTTGAATAAGTATTTAGAAGTGCAGAGGAGAAAAGGACATGGAGTACGAAGAGGAAAGGGAGAATCGGAATATCCGGGCACACCTCGAGAAAATGGATTTGTTAGTTGCATAATAGAAGGAGCAGGATACCGTGATAGGAAATACTCTATTCACTAGGGTCAGGTAAAGGAGAATGATAGACGGAAGACCTATCAGAAAGTAAGGGATATCGTTAGAAAAGGTAGAGTGGAGGGCTGCCTTCAGACGTTCTTCGCACTGTAATGCGGACGATGATAAGTCTCCGGTCGACAACGACACCTTTATATACCTTTCTTCCATACCACAATAAAAAAGCAGGGTAACTCTGCACAAAGATTTCTAATCAAACCACCTTATTGCTATATGTCATTCCTTGTGTGACCCAAAGGTGATGTTTTCCCACAATCACACAGTAACACTCGAAAGCTAATTTCCCTCGGTCACCTTCTCCTCATCCTAGTGGTCTGCCTCAAGGAAGTTCTTCGGAATTAATGTGAAAATATCCGAAGGACGTCGAACTTCGAGTCGAGCAAGAAATTTAAAATTTGGTCATAATTGACCATTAAAAATGGTAAAATGTTCGCTTTTTTTATTTTTAGGGATCGCCACCTATTTGGTTCAATTTTAGCTGAGTTACAAAAACACTAAGTACAATGTAATGCATGAATCCATTTTTTGTAATTACACTCGAATAAACTACACATATTGAACGAAAAATGAGACTAAAGAATTCTCCTCGGAAGCTGGTGTGGTGGCTAACGTTCTGGCTTCCCACTCAGAGAGCCCGGATTCATATCCCGGGGGCGTCGAATATTTTTCAGTGGTATACCGATCCCTACTAGAGGTGCTTTGTGGAGAGCACTTTTAGTGAGTACGCCGGATGGGAAGTTAAGCTGCGGACCCCTTGGCGCCTTTCATTAAGAACAGGCTAATGCTGACTCCGGGTTTCTCTCAACCCTTCATCCTTTCCTGTCCATCCCTAATGGCTCCAATGACCACTTGAAGACTAATCCACTACTTGTTATTACAAAAAAATATGGTGTTTAAAGAAAATTTTTAAAAAAGATGGTCTAAAACTTTAGTTCATTAAGATACATATTTTCATGTTAGAACAAATTGTTTTAAAAACCAATGCATGGTTTTTTTATTTCAATAATTCTTTCTATTATTCCGTTTTGAGACAGACAAGTTTTACTTATAAAAAAAGGGCTGCTATTCAAAATAAATTCACAATCATTTTATGTCTTGAGCTCAGTCATAGCATCCTGTGTTGGATCCTGAGCTCATGACTTGTTTCAAAGATTAAGGTGCTTGTTGTTAGAGGCACAGCATGGCTTTTTCCTCTCGCCTGCTCCTCTGGCGCTACGCCTATCCCTTTCAAAGCTATCGGTCTCTCAAATGGTTAACTACACCTCCTTCCGCGATCGCCCGACGCGACGGGGGCGGTCGGGCGCACTCTGGAGGAATGAATGGATGCAAGGCGAGGGGATGGGCGGGAGGAGACCCTCCAACGCTTCGCTGCACTTGGAATGCCTCCCAGACCAAAACGGCGATCCGCACGCCCTGGGAAAATGGATCGCGCGATTCCCGAGGCATGCGAACGCATTCATTAAGCCTCCTAATGCACGCGCATTTGTTAATTGCTTCGTTAAGGCTATCCCTACTCCATGAGCCTTTATTACAATCGGGACGGCAAGAGTGAGAACGAATTGAGCATCTCACGCGGTGGACGAGTTAGATATCACTGATGCATTGCATAAGATATTACGCGAAAGAACCGTAAATCTTACCACCGTAGTAATTAGTTAAAGCAAAGCAACCCTGAGACGTCCTCACATTTCAAGGAGGATAGTTAGCCATGGAAGGTAAGATTTCGCGAAAATTACTCATTACAATTATGTTATCTTGGAAACCTCGGTAAATCAAGACCTGAAGATGACAACAGAGAATTTGGTGAAGCGTCTTCCATTTAATACGGCATGATGAAATGGCTAATTTATATTTTTGAAGTCGAGATTGTTGAATAACAAAAATACTACGGTGTCATTCACACCACAATAAAATGCACAGTGTCTTTGAGAACTGATAAGAGTAAAAAAAAAACGTTTTCTAAATGTCCGTCCAAAGTACAATAGTACGCACATGCGTATTACCGCAAAAGAGAGTTAAAGTATCAGATAAGAGCCCAATCGATTTTGCAATTTTTCCTCTCACATTACGTCTGGACCTGCAAACAAATGACGTAAAGTTAAAAAAAATCAGCAAGAGCGACTATCTACGAGGAATAAATGTTCGACAAGGTACCTCACTTTTCATTACATCTCGAATCCAATACCGCAGATGCCTTTTGGGTGTTTCTACCCCCTCCCCTTCTCTCTCTCGGTGGAGTGTTTGCGATGTCAATGGTGCGCCCCCATAAAAAAAAGAGAGAGACACGTCACCATCCCTTTTCCCCCAAAATGGGGGTTAAAAAAACCTCCCGAGACCCTTGGCAATAATTCATCCGGCCCCTGCACCCACCCGCCCCCGCGACTTGTAAATTATCGCGACGCCGACGTCCGCCCGCCGCGACCCCCCCCCCTCTCACGCTCCGTCGATCACAGGGGTCGTCGATTTGGAAAAAAACGGACGCACCTCTCCTGCGCTCGATCATGTCTCTCCGGGAACGCCTCCTCGCCCGCCTCCGTCCAAACAGGAGCGCGCCGTCGGGGTGACTATATGGGTCTGCCGTCGAGTCGTCATGAGTGTGACCTTCGGTCGCTGAGCGAAGCGTGCAATGGACAGCGACAGCATTTGTCACCCTCCCTTCGCCCCACCAAGGGACCGAGAAATGGGGGCTGGGACACCCCCCACAGCCTCCATTCTCGCCAGCCCACCAAGTCCAAAAAAAAATGCTCCCTCTCACGCAGCGACACATCCGGCATGAGCAGGATGGAACGATGGGACAGCCGTAACTGCCGAAACAGCCATGCTAACGAAACCCTTTCCCTGGTGCTGATTTATGCAAGCGTTAATTCAGGATTTCAAAAGGCTGCTCCGGAAAAAAAATATCCCTTCCCACTCCCAGGGCGTTAAACATTCATTTAATTAAAGGAGAAACGAGTCGCCGTATCCTTGCGATGTCTCCTCCCCCACTGACCAGGAGCTGAATTAGCATCCCGTGGATAGGGCAAACTTTCGCTCCGGCGCCTCATTTGGGCGCCAGATAGGCCGAGCACATGAGGAGCAAGCGGTCGTCTGTCGGACGAGACGATTAGATCTTCGACCCCGTGGTCGACACTCGTTTGGGGCAGTAAACCACGCGGCCGCATGGTGTCTGTCTACATCCAAGTAACTTCCCTTATCCCTCCTCGCCGGGGTCGTTGCTCTAAATATTCGCGGCTAACGAAAGCTGTCCGCGATAGTTCAAGTTTCTTCCACTCATGCTAAAGTTAAACCACTCATAATTTCGAATAACGCGACGAGTCTTCTCTACTTCAAAATCCACACCCAACTCTAATATGCAAGCAAACGTGTTTGGTTGAGTCCAGCATTACCCGCGAGAAGGTATGGGTGAGACATCCTTTTCTAATTCAAAATGAAGGCCGGAACACGGGAAATATTTTCACAGGGGAGAGAACTTAAATGTTACCCGAATATTTTATATTACACGCACCAATAGTCGAATAAATCAAAAGTGCGCCGTCAAGGAATTTTAAGGATATTTTTGGAGTCCATTCCTCATAATTAACCTATTTTTATTTTAAATAACGCCTGGTTAACTGTTAACTTTTATTAAGTAACTACAAGTCTTAAGAACTACAAAATGTACTCTCAAGAGAGTACAATTGAATGAATTTTAAAATTATTCACACGTTAAGACACCTACAGGAGACCCTGCATTACAGACGGCCCCGGTGGCGGTGGGGTAAGGTCCTCGCCTGCCAACCTAGAGGTCGTGGGTTTGATTTCCGCCTAGGTGGATATTCCTCCAGCTAGACATGGTCGTATGCAATTGTCTTCAATGTAATGTCTAAGGGTTAGGTGGAAGAAGGGACTATAAGTCTCAACCTCGCCTAATTAAGTCGATAATAAATGAAATACATTAAAAAATTACTTGGGAACTCTACATGTAAACATCCTAAAATTCCTCGACTAAAAGCTTCTTCCCATGGACTATCAATATTCAATGCATAAACGACCGACCGATGAACGACAAAACGAGGTTTTTGCTCGAATCCCCGAAGCTCAGATACGAAAACTTACGCTTCCATTGGGTATTATCCAACGGAAGAAGTAACACCAGTAAGTAAGCTAGCGAAAGGGAGATTACTATGGCACTCAGAGAGAGCATGGTAATCCTTCAAATCTGCATTCGAAAATAAATAGTAGTTGTTGGCTGGATAGCATATTACGCTGCGGTCTGAAAAGGCTCGGGTGGGTAAGTGAGGGAATAGAGGTAGCACGATCCTCACATACGCGCACCACAGTCAGCCCCCACCCCTGGAGCAGATCCCCTAAAGATCCCCCTCCCTAAAGCACTTACCCCCTCGCACCTCGTATAAACCCCTGCCCCCCCTTCCTCCCGACCAACATCCTCACCCTCCTTCACAGGCACGCAAGTCCCGTGTCCACGTTCACGCGTGCGTGCGCGAGTCGATTACGCACGCACGGGGGGACGGGAACAGTCGGCACATATCTCTCTCCCCTTCCCGGACACGACACCGAGTTCCCTCTTTATACCCCCGTGCGTGCGTGCGCCATTCGGATGGATGTGCGTGCGGGCTTGTGTCTGCCCGTCGCCGCGTTCCGCGATACCCCTCACTCGCACACGCACTGCATGCATACGAACGCACGCACTCGATCGCATATCCATATGCACATCTATCACTCGGCCCGCCTTCCTCTGTCTCCCGCCACCCCCACCACCTCCACCACCTACCACCTCATACCCACCCACGCCACCCCCCAGCCACCCACGCCAGAGCAAGGGCCACCCGTCGTTCTGAGTTGAGGGATGGTTTTTATGGACAAGGCGGTCTCAGCTCGTGACCTCGCGCAATACCGCAGGGTCGCCACCCACGCGGAATTTGTTTTTTTTTGCCAACTTCGCGGTTGGAGGAGTGGTGCGAAGGGCCAGCTGGACCTCATGTTGGAGGTGCGGCCCTCGTGTATTTTCGTCCGTCCCATTGTTGCATCGGTCACTGGAAATCGACGGTAATTTTTAGTAAACTTCCATAAACACTTTTGTGGATGAATATTACATACGCACCACGCCCGATGAGGATCAGTAAATCCATGATTACTCGTTAGTCTACCGCTCTTATAATTGAAAAAAAAGTCTCACGCATCGGAATTAGTTTCTTCGTGAACGACTGAACGATCGAATCATACTTCACGAGTACGTAGGTACTCACGATATTTTGTGAGAAAAATTGCGATGACAACTGACCCCTAACTGACCAATCAACAACCAAGCTAATATGTGAATTGCAAATCGAATAATCAAGGGTGTAGATAAGGACGAACTTCTCCCCAATGTACATATTAATAATATATGAGTATGCAGACGATGTACTCCCGCTAACCGCCTGCAATGATTACAAAAATACGTACGTATCTAATTATCCAAATTGATCATTTTATTCGCTTTTTCAGGACAGCGACACGGACAATGCACAGTAATGAACCAAAAATTAAGCCACTTTCCCTTTAAAAAAAGAGAAATTAACAAGGATAACACTGACTACCATACCGAATATAAATCTCACCGCTAATGAGCTCCTACATTCGTAGAATGTGTAAAAACAAGTGGACTGCATGTATCCTTCAACAAAAAAATATCTAACAGTGGAGAGCAAGCGAGTTTCCGAAGCGCAACAACTCGTTAAATAGTGAATCGATCACTATATCAAAAACTACCGAAAAAAACAAGCATTAACACCCGAATGGATGGCCCTGAATTCATAAGCGTCACGCATTATTATTATTTCAGTTCTCGACGGCGTTACTCCACGCATCGTCTCCTCCTCGCGAGGGAATCGCGCACGCACAGTGGTTTAAGTGACACGGCCTAAGAGTGCGGCCAGACGCAATGGAGGGAGCCGGCGCCAACAAATGAAAAAACACGAGATCCCTTGCTCACTTCTCCGGAGACCCGCGCCGCGTGGGAATAAGCTTAATAAAACAAATTTTCGCGAAAGAAAAACGAAACAGAAATCGCCCGCTGTAGTTGAGAGGAGGGTTTTTTTAAGGGGCCAACCAAGAGATAGAGAGAGGGAGGGATTTGGAGAGGGGGATGAAGAGAGAAAGGGAAAGAGGCAGGGGGGCCCTCTCTCTCTTCTCGAGGGATCTGCAATCCATCACCCTCTTCTTTTTCGAGTTTCGCCTCACCAACCCTTGCCTTTCTTTTTATCCACATCCCACTCCCCTCTTCCCCCCAACAACCCCCTTGGTCCTTTCTTTTCTCTAACCTTTCAATTCCAACCCTAATGCTTTCTTTCTCCCTCTCTCTTCTGAATCTCCGTCTTTCTCTATCCACCGAGCTAAGAGTGGGAGGGGGAGGAAGTGAGAACACGGCGCGGGAGATGAAGGAAAAAAATCTCCCTCCTCCCCTTCTTCTCCGCCCGCTCCCACCCCCCACGCTGGCGTGGAGGTGGGAGTGCAGGGGGAAGGAGAAAGGAGGGGGGTCGAAGAGGATGGGAGGGAAGATGAGAGAGCGTGAGGGAAGAGGAAGCGGAAAGAGAGGAGATTTTATTCTTCCTTCGCCGAGTTTTATTTTACATAGAATACGCACTACTTCGCACTACGGGATATTGAGAGATAGTGGGGATGTCGAAGTCTGCGACAGAGGCGAGAAGGGGGGAGGAAAGGAATAAGCATTTTGGACGGTAGGAAGAAGAACAGAAAGCATGGGGGCACCGGAGAAGTATATACGAGTATCAATTTCAAGAAATCAACTGAGATGATGTGTCAGTTGCATTGAAATTATACAATGGCGTATAACACACGTGGTTTGCGTAAACCTATATCCAGAAAGTAATCACGTGAAGCAGTGAAATACAGATAATCAGGCAGCGAATGAAAACAAATGAAAAAAGAATTCTTGTTAGGCTAAAACCACAAACGGTAAATCTCTTCTCGAATATGAGAGAAACGTGAGATTGGTGAGTACGAAAAGAGGTGAAGCGGTTGTGGAGGAGGAGAGAAGGATGTGTAAGGGCGGAAAGAGTGCGAGGAGAATTGACGAAGCTGAGAAAATAAGTGAGAGATTGCGCCAAGGGCGAAAAATCCCCAGAGGAACGGATGCAACCAATGAAAGAAAGACCTCAACCACAGCTCTTGTTCTACGAATCTGTTCGAAATTCCATTTTCAGTCACGACGACCCACCATAAAACGTTCAACTTTCGGACGACATATCGGTATGCCAATATGGTATAGTATCCTGCTTTTAAAAAAGAAAGGACGACAGCAGCAAATAGCGCAACCAAGACCAACCTGATGACGTACATCGACGGAATTACACAGTTCATTAGTTCCACAGTGACTGCATATTTCCCGACCACGAACCCAGATGGAGTAGTAGTTGACTGCTTTTCCAAAGTTCCCCCACGGATGAGGCTGCTTCGTACAGTAAGGTCATCAAATAAAAATCAATCGTATGGCGACACGACATCCAATGACAAAGCCGAGGCCTCGGCTTGACTGGCCCGAGGGAATAATGCCATAGAGAATGTTCAACAGCATGCTAGTACTGTCATGATACGTAGGCATATAGTGCGTTGGAAGTTCAATTACGGTTGATGTACGAGGACATAATTATGATCTAGTGGATGATGTAAATGGTGTATCATACGACAGTGAGATTTTATAAAATAACTGAATGGTGGATTCTTAAATCATTGAAGATATGGCCGATGAAATCATTTCTAGAATCCTAGAGAGAAAATATTGTTCAAGAAATACAACCAACGTGAACAGTTTTATAGTTGGCCTTTTGAAAGCTCTTTAATGAAAACAAAAATTTATCAAGAGGCACGATTCCCTTGATGATTAAAGTGCCACTGTTATGGACATGTTCAATTCATTAAAATAGCATTGAAATATTTTTTGCAAATTTATTCTTTTATGTTCCTTTAAAATCTACCAAAATGATTATTATTTTAACCTGATATTCAGAAATATCGCTGCACTGTTGGAATTAATCACTCTCCATCTCCCAGGCAACGTTGTAACTGACAAATGGAACTCGAAATATTCACAAAAACTGAGAGCGTGGACAGTATTCACTTAACCCACTTCCACCCTTTAGGATAACTTTTTTTTCTTTAACCACTCGATGTTCTGGAAGTATAAGCGTGTGTGTGTGTGTGTATATATATATATATATATATATATATATATATATAAAATAAACTAACAATTTTCATTGCAAAAACTATAGGTCCGTCATTGATTAGGTCGCCGAAATGATATCTTACTTCCCTCGCTTCAATCCCAATTCATGCGATACCTTTCCATTTAGGGACATTCAATCCGGAAATAGTGCCCAGTACGACGAAAATAAACGACCGAAATGCGTTTCAACTGCGAGTCCTCTAATGGGAATAACGACATACAGTGGCTCCGTTTATGAGACAATATTTTCCCGATAATGGTTATGTGTAAGCAGCCTACTGGTCGTGCCTTCCAATTTTCGAGACCACTGTTTCAAATTAAAACACAACAGAACGCTTCCTTATTAGGTGTCGTATTAAGGCCTAATTATTTCGTTACGAATAAATAAAAACTTTTTTATACGTTGAATATCGATAATTTTGTCTATTCTATGGGACAGAGGTATACAGGTGCTGACTCCGCGATATGAGAAACACATGGAAGTTGGTGATTGGTATTAATTCAAAATATAAAAGACTCATTATAAATGATCACGATCTTTCCCAATTTAGGGCTGTTCCACTCCCCTTGATTTCGAAAAAGCCCTACGCTGTATCTCTCGTACGGAGTATTGATTGAAATACAAAAACTAGAAATTTTGCAAAACAAAGTTAGGTGTTTTAGATTTAACGCCTCTTTCAAAATGGGAATGCGAGAAGAAGAGGTTGACGAGGTAGAAATTCAGCAAATCCTTCGTCCCAATGGGAATTCTAATGCAAATCCGTCTGTATGGACATTCAATAGCGGACCTTTGAAATTAACATCTCTCCATTTAAACCTTATGCAATAATCCCTGTGCCTGAATAAAGTATGATTACATTTTCATAATCAAAATGAGAACCTTATTATTTTCTGCCTTTGTACTATAAACTAGGTAGTACAGATTCTTAAGTGACTTCGTCAAACAATCCTCATTTTTTTAAACAAGAAAAAATCTGATGACACAGTTTTAGTCATTTCTCAGGGGACTTTTTCCACTTCACATGTAACAGAAACACGGCAATTCCAGAAATAATATTTATCGACGGCCATGTTCCCACATATCTCCCACACAGGGGTGAAAACCATGGTCGTTAATAAATATTTATTTAGGAATTTCTGTGTTTCTGTAATGTGCGCAAGTGGAAACCTATTTCTTCGATAGCGGACGCTTTTTTATTAGGCGCGAAATAAAAAACAGCGCCCCACAATCTGTAACAGTTCCAAATATTCACAGAGCGGTAATACGGCGATAAAAATGCGAATAGCGTTGGAGTCCTACGGGAGGAATCTTTAATGCAACAGAGACCGCAGATATTTGAGAAAGAGAAAGGGTGTTGTGAGTGGAAAGGAGCGGGGAGAAGGAGGAAGGGCTGGGGTGGGGAGAGGTGTTGGTGCTTGCCGATTGTGGGGAGGCTGGCTCTCCCCCCCCCCGTAATTTTCGCACCCACTCTGGTGCGCATTTCGGGCCTCTTTTCTATTCAAGCGAGGGAGTAAGCCTCGCGCACCTGCCGAGCGCGGGAGAGAGGAGGGGAAAGGTGGCGGACGCCTTGTTGCCCAGGGAGAGAGTGAGTGAGTGATGGGATGGGGCACGACTCCACGGGTCAGAGTTCGACCTCGGCCAGCATCAAACGCATCCGGCGAGAGCGGCAACAGATGCTGCCATGGAGGCTGAAGCGTATCCCGTACAAACGTGAGCCGAAACAGGAACAAATTAAATAAATTGGAGATTTAGAGTCGCAGTGAGTTGAAACTATCAAAGGCCATAAAACCTCTCTAATGGGTATTCTATGATAAAATATCATCAACCCCAAACGCATCAGCGATCTGAAATGGACCACGTGTTAAAGTAACTATATTAGATTTTGCCTTTTTTCATTTGCGTCAATATTCACAGATGAAAGGAAGTTATTCGTAATACACTTAAATTGCGTCACCAGTGAGTACTTGTACATCCAACGTTTACCCTACAAACAATCATGAAAGAAAGGGACATGAATTATTTTGACAAAATTCTTTATTGAGTAATTTCATGCAAGTGCGACGTGTTCAGCTCAAAAATGTCATCCGAATACCATCCGGTTTTACGATCTAAAATTGTTGGGGCTCTCAACCTTATTTTCATAATGTTACAAATTGCGCTTGGAAGAAGGATCGTTAAAATTTGCAACTGCTTGAATGTGCGTCTTTTTGTTAATTCCTCTGGTATAATCAACAGATGCAATGTAAGGGGATTCTCCCACATTGAGAAAAGTAAAATTTGTATGCCACGCAGAATCTTTTTTAAGTCTTCATTTCACTCGTTCCCTCTGTTTGATTCATATCTCTCTATGCATCTTTGTGAATAGCGATGATGTTGATAGCGGCACAAAAGAAGACATTTTTATGGCTAAGAATTACGATTACCTGTAAGGTTAAAACAAAAATAAATTCACCAAGGTTTGGAACATTTAGGCTTCTTCTGGCTTCATAAATTCGTTAATGGTAAGTGGAGCCTGCAACACCCCGTGACGTGGCAGCACAGGAAGACATGGGGGATTTGCAATTTTTAATTAGTACTTGACATATCATGCCCGTGAATTATTACGGTTTCAAGTTAATTGAAAATAACTTTCGCTTAAGATGAAATGAGTCTTATTACCTTTCTGATCCCTACAAGCTGAAACCAAAAGACGAAAGGTAATCTGCGGAGGAAAGTTCCGAGGCGAGCGAAGTCATTCGCCGCCAGTAGGGGAGAAATAGCAATGAAATGGGATTCCCCAGAAAGTGAAATAAAGTAGCACGACTCAATTTTCTGATTCCACTCTCTTATCTTCTTCCACCTCTATCGCCCATCCGCAACCCATCCCCCGCCACCTCCTCCGCTGTGGTCGTGGGAACCGGCGTCTCGTACGCAGCACCCGTAGAAGGCCGTTCGGCTAGGACGGGGGTCGCTCTCGGGGGGTGACGAGGAAGCAGGAGAGGGATAAAGAAGTCCCCCGGGGGCCGGTCGGCCCTGGGTGAGGGGCGGATAAAATATTCGGAGAGCGAGAGAGGACGGGATGAGGTGGTGCCGAGAGCGGGAGAGAGGTGGCGAAGAGACGGAGATTTCGGCGTGCGATAAGATTGATGGAATTTCCTTCGCCGCCCGAGGAGAGATAACTCAATTTCCCCTTCTTCCCCCATTGACAAAATTTCCTTTTTCCCTTAAACATATCATTCGGCTCGATCGCCATTGTGATTTTTTTCACACCTCGCCCGTGATGTTCGACAGGATCCGCAGACGACGGGATGAAATAATGCAAGCTTAAAAAACACTTGGGGTCTCAACGACCAAAAAAAAAAGAATGCTCTTAAGAGAATTAATTGCGTATTCCATTGAAATGAACAAATTTTTTAGCCTCGTCTCTTATCTTTTCAGTCGTCCCTGATTGCGTTGATTCATTAGTTCGGCGGCTGCGTTTTTGGGTTTGGAAATGAAATATGAAAAAATGGGTAGATCAACGCGCCACACTTTATGTATTTTTGTTCATTCCCAACCTTTTTATTCATGCATCGGCAAACACGAGATAACTAGCACCGATATTTTTAATATGTGACTTATTAATATCACTTAGGTAAAATATTTCCGAATTATACGAGTGAAATCATAATTTTAAGTTTAGACAACATTATATCATATGAAACCATGATCCGATTTCAATTACATATTAACTGGCAATTGTAACTCTTGAAATTCAAAGGTTTTTTTATCAATAAACACAGACCTAATTTGGGAGATCGATGACCCCGATACTTTGTGGAAATCCATTTGTAAAGCATGAAGAAAGACTTTGATTTCCACAGGATAGAATTTATAATTCTCATATAGTTTCGCACTACTATATTGAAGATGATGAAGAAGATATAGCGAAAATAGTCAACAGTAATAAATTATTTCCTCTGAAAACGTAAATTCTTTGATTCTTTCTTCGTGCTTAACATAGATCTGCCCTTCATAAGCAGTAGAGCTTAACCCTTAATTATGGCCTTCATAACTAGAACAAATCAAAAGAAAACAATTAAAATTGTGTAGAACCCGGCTTCAGAGGCATACTAATATATTTAAATATAATGTATAAAGATATATCTTAATTTTGTTGAGGTACATTTAACAGATTGTAAAATATGTATCTATTACATCTACACGATTGTTCCTCCACTTGAAGCAATTAAAAAAACTATGGCATAGAGAAGTTTATTCATGCCATATTCCGTACGACGGAACTTGCGTTCCGCTTTGGCCGTTAGGACATCAATACGAGACAGAAATAGGGAATGCAGTCCATCCATTACTAGTTACGATGGCATATATTGAATTTAGACTAAATAGCAATAATTTCATACACTTACGACTACAGAATTCCGAAGCTTGAGACGTGCGTCAATCAGTATGAATTCAAAAGTTTTCTCTAAGGCATGAACTGATTTGCAACGAAAAAGAGGCGACTAAAAGCGTGGCAAGCAAACGGAATACACGAACTGAAAACGCAAAAAAATACCTTCAAGCCTCATCCCCTAGTGACAAATCCGCGTCCCCTCTCTTTATGCGCAAGGCGTGGATAATGCGGTGACGGCGCCGTTGCTCGGCGGGAGGGGTCCATCAAAATCCTAATGGACACACGCCACGATTTCGGAATTTTCATCCCAAGCGACGGCAATTTATAACCGCATCCGCACTGAATTATTGAAATGGCTTTCATTGACAGCAGCGTCGGTCGGCAGACAACATCGGATGGAGATCGCTAGTAGTTGCTGCTGCACGTCGGCCGACGTCGCGAGGTCGAAAACGGTTTAGCTAGGACCCGGAACGCTCACTCATTGTCTGTATCTGTTGCAACGGTCATCTAGACGTCAATTCCAGGCAATGTGCATTTAGAGCAAAAAACACAGAACTTAAAAAAAAACCCAATCGGAAAATCTCAGGATGACACAGGAAATAAAATGGGATGGCTCTAAAAGAGCGCAGATTTTCATATATCGAAAGAATAGAGATAATTCACCATCGACAGCCACATGAATATTTTAAACAACAGCAAATTACCTTCATAGTATATTTCAGATGAAATTAAATACAAATGCTGGATTATTAGTAAAGTGAAGACATTTTTTCAATTCATAAGAATGTAGTTGAATTACATTCCACCAAGAATTGCTTTCATATTCTCTTTCAAGTTTCCTACCAAAGCGGTCTGTTATTGAACAGTGCACAAACATATTACGCAGTTTTTTAAACATTGTCCGTTATAATTTCTTTTCTTCTTGACTATTGTTTTATTCTGGTCCTCAATACATCTTCAGATTATTGAATTCTAACAGATATTCGGATATACACAAGCTTTTCAGGGAAAAATAATATCTTATTTAAGTAAAGAAATTATTTCCTTCGATCAAATTACGCTCGGAATAGAGTTAATTTAGCATGGGTTTACTACGTGGTTTAACAAGAGAGGTCCTAGTGAGGTAATCAGAAAAACAAAACTATCTGTAAGTCTACGGATCAATATCTTAGAAACAGCACAGAAAAATATGCACGAATTTATCCTCCACAGGATTATTCGCAACATTAATTCCAACGGTTATAAAAATACTACGCTTCAATTTGATTTTAGTCGTATTCACCCGGAGAAAAGCTGGTTAGCCAGTCTGTATGCCAAAAGATAAGTTACGCCAGGTTGCCACTGTATTAGTTACTAGCTGCTCTACACCACAGTATTTTTCTGAACAACCAACTTTAACTCGATGGCGGTGATTTCGCGGATAGCTGTGCTTGGACAGAATGCAAAAAGTCACACATTTGGACGGAACTCCCGACAACAGAGAACGTAGAAGGCGGCGCTCTTGGTTTATCGTCTTTTGTGGCATGGTATTCCGAATCATTGTGTTTGCAGGAAATTCAAATGTTCGTAGGTGATGTTTATAACTGTTGTGGCTACCAGTTCTGCAATAAATAAAGGATTCCTTGGGTCAGTCTGTTCGAAAGTCCCATTTGTCATTAGTTCTCGCTGTGGTCTCGCCTGTCTCTGCGTAACGCAACGCTAACATCATTCCTTGTCAGCGTTTAACTCAAAGAGGTTGGTGCCCTAACACTCCCCGCCATATTTCCTTGCTAAAACTTGCAACGCGTCGTGCAGATGAGATGAATGATTATATATATATATATATATATATATATATATATATATATATATATATAATATATATGTATATATATACATACATATATATATACATATAAAATATCCCACTGTGTCCGAATTACATCATCTTTCCCTCCTCCCACTAGGACAGGCGACCAACATTTAAATTAATTTTCAGAGTTATCTAGATGTAGTGGCGAGGGTTGGAAAGGGTTGTACGGCGTGGAGAAAAGGCTGAGGGCAGCAGAGCGTCGGCATTAGCATATGCTAAGCCAAAAGCACCAAAGGCCCTCTGATTAAATTCTCATACGACGGGAATAGCACTAGGTGCTGGTCACTGCACTCCTCAAATCCTCCTCTCACGGAAGACTAGAATGCACTAGAATATTACTGGAAATGCTGCCAAAGAAAACATTTTAATCAAGGTCGTAAGAATGGAGATCCAATTACCCTAAATATCAGTTCCCTTCTTTGCTTTTATAAGAGTAGATATTCTTCCAAGCAGGTACCGTGTCCACTCCACCACAATGAGGAGTGCACGAAAATCTTGGAGAAACAGATGAAGTGGGAAATGAAAGACCTCGTCATCAATTTATGACAGCCACTCTTTGATATACTTAATTCTTTCAGTCTTTACTTCGTAGAACTGTTTAATATGGACGCCAATATTTTGTTTTTACATCTACATACACACCCCGTGATCCACCAAAAAGATATGTGGCAGGGGGTGCATGCAAAACCGTGGAATGAATAAGGGAGAAGGATGCATAAATGGTTGGGAAAAAGTGAAAAAACATTCACTGAAAAACGCCGAAAAAATATACAAATCCATGTGCATGCTGGTGGAAAATTTAGTTCCAAACAAGTGTTAGTTTTACCCAAGAAAAAGGTTCTTTGATACTCAAAAAAGGGGGAATAAAAGTGAAGCACAACCATTTACATGGTAGATCCCCATTATACCATGACAGGTCATGCAGAACCGGAAAGCAAAAAGGGGGATATTCTACTAATTCGTGGCCATACAACTTATGGTCCCCACCACCAAAGTAACAGGTGGAAAATGTAACACCTTGCTGTTGGCAGCGGACGGCGAATGATAAAAATAGAGGACGGTGAAAGAAACGGCCAAGTGAAAAGTTTAAAGCCCAAAGAGTGACTTGTTTGATCAATGGAGAACATTTGCGACATTTTTTTTTAAATCAACAAAATTGTTGTCAACCCTTGATGCCTCTCAATTGTTCCTTGGATAAAATTGATAAAATTTTAAAGTAGCCTATTAATCCTTTTCTAATTTGAAATTATTTGCCGTCAATCAATCAAAGCAGTCACATAGTTGACACACATGTTTTTTAAAAATTTATTGTGAATATAAAAGTCAGGCTTTCATTCTCTTTAACCGGTAAAAAACATAATGCTTGTGACATATTTTTCTCTTCTTCGAAAAGGAACAAAGTAAATAATATTTTTTAGTAAACAGTTTATAACGTGTTTAAAATCGATGATTCATGGAAATCTTGCACAGAAATTTGGTCGAGAACCATTTATTTCGTTTATGGATGATATTTCGCTGATATCACAGCATGAAAAATTGAATGGACGAAAATTAACACTGGTCTAGGCGAAAGATTTTTTTCAGTATCTTTGGAATTTGCGCGCACATCAGAAGCGGGTGAGTTCCGCCGCATTCCTCACAGTTTCTGTGAATCCTTCAACTATTATTATTAACGGAGAACAAAGAAAATATTCACACCATATTTATGGACTCAGCTTCTCGGCCGTCCCCATCCACCCAAGTGAATAGCATAAGCGAAGAGATCGCATCTTGCCCTGCCCGGTAATACTCACCCGTGACAAGAGGACAACCTACACTAACTAAATCCCAGCATTTCAATCACTGTTATCTGGCGACGGAATGTCAAAATAAATCCCTCCGCCACCCTGCTACACATTCAGCCGCCATGGCAACCGTGATCCGCGCTTCCCGTACCCACTGGAGAAGACACATAATAGTGAAGATAAAACGGCACGGGGCAAACTCACCGGGGAACAACGAGATGTGATAATGGGAAGTCCCTTCCGTCAGCCAAGCGAAAAAATAAATTAATGCGGAGAGATTCCTATGAAAAATATATATAAAAAAACTTTCTCCAGAAAACGGCCCGTGCTCTCGTCTCTTGAACAGTGTATCAGTCTGTCCTCGGGCCTTAACCTCGTTCCGGACTCTCCCATCCTCCCTCTGCACGGCCCTTCCCACCCCCGGAGTCCGAGAAGCGAACCTCGCTCTGGCCCCCACCCCTCTGAGGTAGATGGGCAGGTGGCAGGAGGCCGTGGAGGAGGGGGCCTCTTCCCCTCCTCCTGGGGGCGGTAAAGAGGGTGGGGAAAGGCCATGGGGAGGGCGGTGGGCAGAGAGGAGAGAGGAATAGAGCTGTGCTGTCGTGAGGGCAGAAGGAAAGGGAGAGAGGGGCATGTGTTTGGGAGTTCCTCTCGACGATGCGATTTGCTTTTTTTTATCAACATGTTTGTCGACGCACGCAGCAGTGTTGCGTTCTCTGCTCAAGTCAATCACGGAATGTACATCTCCCGATTTTCCGATAAAAAGTGACTTACTACAAGTCACTCGCGGTGAGCGATTAAAATTCAAGAAGGTGATGGAAAAGGTGTAATTTTGCATCGATGACGGCACGTTTTGAAATTGCGCCCAGTATTCCTGTACCTAATTAAAAAATTACTCTACTTTTAAAGAGGAATATACGTAGATTTGCGACAAACTGCTATGAAGAGACAGTACCAACGTATAACAACGTTACCGTAGAAATTAGAACGGGAATCGCATAAACAAGTAGGGAGCAAGCGAGACTAAGACCTTAAGAATTTTAAATGAGGAATTTACTTAGCATTATAAGGATTTAAAACCATAATGAGGACCACCCGAAGGACCTTCCGGAGAAATAAAAGAGAATCAAACTCCGCCACTGGAGAATTAAAATACATTTGCTTCTCTTTTGCGAATCGCGACAACAAGAGGGATACGAGTATACCACATTAACTCAAATTCATGTTTCGAGGGATAGGGCCCCAGCACCTCCCGTCGCACATCACCTGGTGGCATGCAGGAATATGCAGTTACAATGGAGATGTATTCACTGGAAGTAATTGAAGTTCATGATGAGGAATATCTGAGTATACAAGCATTACAAGAATGTATAAGGGTTACAAGCGTTGCTGAGGGAATTGGAAAAACAATGTGATAGGTATTGGATGAGATCCAATATATTAGAATATAGCTTATATATATATATATATATATATATATATATATATATATATATATATATATATATATATATTCATCATAAATACAGTAATCAACGGTAAGGTCGGTTTGGTAGGTGATTGTAAAGCTCCCCCAGTACTAAGCCCCACGGCGTGTGAAATTCACAAATCAGGGTAGATATATGAATATATATATATATTCATTCATTCAAACAGAAATTGGTATAAGGAAAGGGGATAGGAAAACACATAATAGGCGAAGACAGGACATGTGGGGAAGGCGGTTTTTGAGCAGATCACGAAAGTAAAAATATTTCCCTATCCGGGATTTGAACCACGGACCTTCCACTTTCCGGGCGGATGCTCTACCAGTTGAGCTAATAGGGAAACCTGATTTACCTTGAAATCTGCGATCTTATAAAGCGCCAAAGTGCTCCGATACATATTGCCCGAGAGATGGCGTTATGGAGCTGTTTCACCCACCAAAGGAGAAAATAGACGGGACACAAGAAGGGGAAAGGATAGTAGAAAAGCATTCATACGATCTTATAAAGGATAGGAACGGTGCGTTTCATGGCACGCATAGCCAGAAGAAGAGACGAGCCACATTGGCCAAACACATATTCAAACTTGAAAATCCCGCCATACGGCGCACAAATATTCATTCATTCAAACAGAAATTGGTATAAGGAAAGGGGATAGGAAAACACATAATAGGCGAAGACAGGACATGTGGGGAAGGCGGTTTTTGAGCAGATCACGAAAGTAAAAATATTTCCCTATCCGGGATTTGAACCACGGACCTTCCACTTTCCGGGCGGATGCTCTACCAGTTGAGCTAATAGGGAAACCTGATTTACCTTGAAATCTGCGATCTCTCCATCTCTCGGGCAATATGTATCGGAGCACTTTGGCGCTTTATAAGATCGCAGATTTCAAGGTAAATCAGGTTTCCCTATTAGCTCAACTGGTAGAGCATCCGCCCCGAAAGTGGAAGGTCCGTGGTTCAAATCCCGGATAGGGAAATATTTTTACTTTCGTGATCTGCTCAAAAACCGCCTTCCCCACATGTCCTGTCTTCGCCTATTATGTGTTTTCCTATCCCCTTTCCTTATACCAATTTCTGTTTGAATGAATGAATATTTGTGCGCCGTATGGCGGGATTTTCAAGTTTGAATATGTGTTTGGCCAATGTGGCTCGTCTCTTCTTCTGGCTATGCGTGCCATGAAACGCACCGTTCCTATCCTTTATAAGATCGTATGAATGCTTTTCTACTATCCTTTCCCCTTCTTGTGTCCCGTCTATTTTCTCCTTTGGTGGGTGAAACAGCTCCATAACGCCATCTCTCGGGCAATATGTATCGGAGCACTTTGGCGCTTTATAAGATCGCAGATTTCAAGGTAAATCAGGTTTCCCTATTAGCTCAACTGGTAGAGCATCCGCCCGGAAAGTGGAAGGTCCGTGGTTCAAATCCCGGATAGGGAAATATTTTTACTTTCGTGATCTGCTCAAAAACCGGCTTCCCCACATGTCCTGTCTTCGCCTATTATGTGTTTTCCTATCCCCTTTCCTTATACCAATTTCTGTTTGAATGAATGAATATTTGTGCGCCGTATGGCGGGATTTTCAAGTTTGAATATGTGTTTGGCCAATGTGGCTCGTCTCTTCTTCTGGCTATGCGTGCCATGAAACGCACCGTTCCTATCCTTTATAAGATCGTATGAATGCTTTTCTACTATCCTTTCCCCTTCTTGTGTCCCGTCTATTTTCTCCTTTGGTGGGTGAAACAGCTCCATAACGCCATCTCTCGGGCAATATGTATCGGAGCACTTTGGCGCTTTATAAGATCGCAGATTTCAAGGTAAATCAGGTTTCCCTATTAGCTCAACTGGTAGAGCATCCGCCCGGAAAGTGGAAGGTCCGTGGTTCAAATCCCG
>CM073772.1:107325347-107399436 GCA_037158775.1 Hetaerina titia | reverse complement strand
CTCAAAAAACCGGCTTCCCCACATGTCCTGTCTTCGCCTATTATGTGTTTTCCCTATCCCCTTTCCTTATACCAATTTCTGTTTGAATGAATGAATATTTGTGCGCCGTATGGCGGGATTTTCAAGTTTGAATATGTGTTTTGGCCAATGTGGCTCGTCTCTTCTTCTGGCTATGCGTGCCATGAAACGCACCGTTCCTATCCTTTTATAAGATCGTATGAATGCTTTTTCTACTATCCTTTCCCCTTCTTGTGTCCCGTCTATTTTCTCCTTTGGTGGGTTGAAACAGCTCCATAACGCCATCTCTCGGGCAATATGTATCGGAGCACTTTGGGCGCTTTATAAGATCGCAGATTTCAAGGTAAATCAGGTTTCCCTATTAGCTCAACTGGTAGAGCATCCGCCCGGAAAGTGGAAGGTCCGTGGTTCAAATCCCGGATAGGGAAATATTTTTACTTTCGTGATCTGCTCAAAAACCGCCTTCCCCACATGTCCTGTCTTCGCCTATTATGTGTTTTCCTATCCCCTTTCCTTATACCAATTTCTGTTTGAATGAATGAATATTTGTGCGCCGTATGGCGGGATTTTCAAGTTTTGAATATATATATATATATATATATATATATATTATATATATACTATATATATATATATATATATATATATATATATATATATATATATATATATAGTATAATATATATATATATATATATCTTTTACTGCGAAAAAACTTCGAGATGGTTACTTTTGTTTTAGAATTTGTGATTTTGATTTGCATATTTGTGATTACGCATCATGTGAGGGAAGAACTGATATTTTTAATGTCATTGCATGTTTTCATCTATCTCATTGAAATCCTAGTGGTCCAATTCGCCAATGTAATGCGGGGGCCACATTAATTGCCTCAGTGTTACTAGTTGCTGACTCGCTTGTGTGCGAGAGTGTGTATTTGGGGCGGAGGGAAGAGGAGGGGGTGGGGTGGACGATCGTGCCCTTCGCTCATCAATCATAGAACGAGGACTGGGAGGGTAAGTGTTCTTCTCTCACCGGCGTCCCATGTCCCTCCCTCCCTCTCTCCCTCTGATCCCTCGCTTCCCTATCTTTACTTTTATCTTTTTTCTTCCCTCGTATTCACCGTTCACTCCCACTCCGATCCTTCGTTTGCAATCTGAAGCGATAAAGGAAGGAGCGATTGGACATATATTTATTCTCCGCTGATTTCCTCCTAGTTCCATTTCTTTTCTTTTTCTACGTAGAAACGCGCAATAATGTCTACGCCTGAATGAAGTTTTCTTTCCCTCTTTACAATTTTTCTCCCTCCACGGTACCATGCTTCTTCTCTCCTTTCCTCTTCAACTTCTAGGCTTTCCGCACGGCTCATATTCCATCCTTTGGGCACCCGGACATCTGACAGTGCCTCCTGGGGTATACATCCTAAAAAAAGGCATTAAGTGATGCACAACGGGCAGCGTTTTGTTATTTTATAAACCTTGAACGCAAATAATTTGAATGAGAGTGTCTCTCATTATCTGCAAAAATTTGTCTCAACTGCATAATTGTTAAGCGTGGAGGAGTGCATTAAATTATTTCGGCTTATTAAAAGTCTTTCGATTTATACTACAAAATCGTATTATTATGAAAACGTTCAACTTTTTTCCATTTATCTCGTCACTCATTTTATGTCGCATATTTTTACCATCGAGTTAGAGAGATGAAATGCAACTCCATGGTTTTGGATGGCTGTGAAAATCTTCGGCGATCATCGAATTAATGATGTCGTTTTTTCATCTGAGGGATTGCCAACTAATATGTCATTTAGCACATAAAGAATACTTAAGATTGCTGATATATGAGAATTTTTCAACATGAATCATTTTGTTAGGACGTGAGGAAGCAGTAGGTATTGTTGGTGAATTCGCGATGCATTATAAGAAGCGATAATATTTAATATACCTAGCACGATCAAAGTATTAAGTAGTTCGGGGTGGAATTAAGAAAAAAATAAGGGCAAAGTGTGTGTGTTTCCGTTAGACAGCCATGATCCTAAGAATAACTGACCGGAAAATAGGAAAAAGAATAAAATCAAATCCATTTTTCATCCTATTTTGGCGCGCGACATTTCTGCAGGTCTGTATTCCGAGCAGACAAGAACGGAAGCAATCAAATCGCAATACGGTGTCCAACCTTCCGGATGTCTTTTCCTATGCTCAAAAACTGACATTAGAACCAAAACGAAATCTTTTGGCTCTTTCGTCCCTTCTATTTACGAAATATCTTCAACTGTTGGCAAATCTCGTATCTTAATTCGCGGGACACAAGAGACTCCATAATCATCCCTAAATGGCTGTATCGCTTGAGTTCTGAGACTGTTGAATACACACTTTCAAAGTCCGCCACTCTTAGCCACCACGTTCAATCAACGCCAAAGTCAGCCACTTTTTCCTTGATGGATTTGGTTGGGGTAATAACGTACTTTTGACTAATTTTGGGAAAGCATCATAACATTCTCTCAAGGAGAATAGTCGAACATGTAGCAAACTTCTTCCAAGTATATTACCGACATAATTATCACTTGGAATAGAAGAAAATAAAAATGTTCATCGCCCATACCACCGGATAAAGTGAACTTAACTGCTTTTAGAGATTATTGATGCGGGCAAGAGCACATTTTAATGCCGAAATAACAATTTATCAGCTTTAAATTTTAATCTAAATGGGTAGTTGACAAGTACATTATTTTCAGTCTATGAAATCCTCTGTATCACTCCTTGTGACACATAATTGTAGTGCATACATTTGATGGAATCTGTTAAGATGCCTGTAGGTGCGGGGGTGCCAAATATCGAAGGATTCCGCCATTCTCTCTCATTCGCAACCCAAGAGTCCAATTGTAATGATATAGACGCGAGGTTAGGTCCAATAAAATATAAACTACCAAGGCTTGTTTAATCGAACTGTTTTATTATCATGATAAAAAAAACATCGCAATAAATTCAGATTCGCTCTAGAGTGAGTGCTTAAGTTTGGAGTGGCTTTCTAACGAGGGAAGGGAAAGGTTTCCGGCGGCCTTCGAACGCACCATTTCTGGAGAAAAAATAAGGCGAGGCGCCGAAAGTGGATTCGTTTAAAAGGCCAATGGAGTGTTCCGTGGGATTTCTAGAAAGAGAACCCACCCGATTATTATTTATCTTTTTTTTTTTCGACCGCTCGTTCTGACTCAGCTGCATCGCATGTACCAAGGTAGTGATTTCTCTTTCAATCGACTGCGACGCTAGTAGGGCTGTGGAAATAGTAGCTGTCTGTGGAATACAAACGATCAACTCAGCCATACATATATTTATTTACTTATCCAGGGTGAAAGGAAAAAAAGATAATTCGGGAACGATATTTCTAACCTTTCTCTATTTTAAAAGATCCCCAGTGGCTATGAAGTGGAAGATGAAAAAAGCAGGTTTTATAGTCCGATAAAATGCTTACCTATAAGAGCTAAAATAGTTACGGTAAAATTCCATTTAAATTCAGTAACAGTTGTGATGGAAGTCTGTACGAGAAAACCGCTTCAAAATGTCGAATATATTATTTTCAACTATTGATAATTAGAAATAGAATTCATCTGATAATCTCTTCTTGCTCCGTAGACAAAACAGTGTCTGCGACACAAGAGCACAAAAGTTCGGAAAGGTTGAGTAAATGATATCGTTTAATCGTGAGAAAAATTTGTTCACAATGAATACTTTAGCTAAAAATGACAAATTACCAGAGATTTCTAAAAAATATATGGAGAGGACTTTCAAATTTTTGGGGAGGATAATAAAAATTAAGTTTTTTCATAAAAAAGGTGGAGATTACGAAAAGAGAAAACACATCCTTCACCAATTGTTCCAACGAGAATCCATCACATTTGTTCGTCTGATCTCTAGGTGCAGGCGACGAAGTTCTGTTCTCCAGCCGATGACGACGAGTTCAGGCGCGATACTCGGTCATTCTCTCGTTTGCTGCCCAAGGGTGCAGTTGAAATGACACAGACGCGACCAACCAAATCCGTCCGAAAAGATAACGCAGAGCGAAGTGAGAACTGGTGCCAGAAACAATCGCACCATCGTCATGCACCGGAGGAGAGGGAGAGTACACCCATAAATGAAGAACCGTAGGGCGGACGCGAGGCTCCATCCGGCGTCGCAGTAAAACCACCAGAATGAATGGGAGGTCACGAGCCGTACAATTGCGACATTTTTAGCCACTTGGGACATTTAATTTAATTTGAGTTTGAGAAATAATGCAAAAAATTGGTTTTTTTATGGACACTCACACAAACTCTGCGTTAGATTGGGGGGCGGGGCGGGGCGGGGTCCATGATGGGAACGAGCCTATGAGGTATAAAGACCCATTTACCCGTGGAGAGAGGGTAAAAATATCTATCTATGGTCCCATTTATATCGAATCTTACTGAACAAAGCGAATTAATCCCTTAAAAAATGTTTTATAAATTTTCCAATCGTGTTATGGGACTCACAATTAGTTTTAAAGAATGAAAACAATGAAATAGAGTGAAAGAGTGAACAAAATACGCCCAAGTCCAGGAAGCAGGCAAGGTGGGCCCACTAACCCTTTAACCAAAACATGTATATTTTTGTTTTTCCACAAAGTCTCCAACAAAGGTATAAAAAATATCATTTATATCCGTCCGCCATGGTAATCAATTGGAAAGAGAGTTCGCCAAGCACCAATTCCTGTGGGAGGTGAAATTCGATCACTCGCCATCAGAGGGGGCTAATTTCCTTTCTCAGCGCCGCTCGCGGTTTTCCAGAAACCTCCGATACCTAGACACTCTCACATCTTGGGTATAGGCGTAATTTTCGGGAGGGGGAATCGAACCCAGGGCTTCTAGTCAGCACCCGAACGCTATACCCAGTAAACCACCCCGCCGCTAATAACACCCTCGATCTTCCTCTAAGATGCATAATATCGAGGGTGTTACCGAATTTAACACTTACGACAATCAAAATAACCCGCGTTATTGGAATGCGTTCATAAATGAAAAACTGAGGATAAAAATGGATGGAAGTTTCTCTTACCTTTTTCTTAGGTCCTCCCAGCTAAACGGGCGCGCGTCACTGCCTTGGGTTGCTGTCGAGGGAATATTATTTCTCCACGTGAGAATGATTGCCTTTCTCGATCCTCGCGAAGAAACTCTTGCTGGCAGATGAGGAAAATATTGCGGAATGCACAATATTCAGGTCCACACAAACACACTCACTGCGATGAACAATTTACATTCATATCCATATATATTGAAATGACTAGCGAATTTTCTTGTGTCAAACGGAGGTTAAATATGCACAACCACAAGCACAACACTTAATATATATTTATTATGACTTTTAAGACATCACAATCACACAATATCCTCGGCTAATGGCTCAAATGTATTCCTAGTGGAGGAGGACTATAAATTACTCTCACTATAAATACTATCGCGGCCACAGCACTCCAGATTGGGAGGAGATAATCTCAAGAGGAAATGGGAGAGGCCGGGGGGGGGGTCTTTTAATTGTTGGGAGCGGAAGGGGGTTGAGGCGATGGTCGGGGTAGTGCGCGAGAGGGGTTGATTCCTCTTCGCGGGAGTTATGACCGGCGGTGGGAATCTGTGCAGCACTGGGACGTCCCTCCTTGCCCAGAGAAAAAGCACGTGTGCGGGGAACAGGGAGGAACGGGGATGGGTGAAATACACCCACCAACTCGGCGTATGGCTTCCCGTAGATGTTACACAGTAGGTCTAGGGCATATGGACCATCGAATACTCGTGGCGGTCTTCCCGATGTCGTTCTTCCTCCTCCCTAACACTCCAGGGCGAGACTAAGAACGGGAGTATGAAGTCGCGAGTTTCAGATCAGCATCCAGCATGCGAAAGCATGCACCCCTCTTGAAAGGAGTCAAGTGTGGATGATGGGGTGGAGTTCCTCTAAGGTATTTGGAGATATTCTAGATAAGTCTGTATGTGAACTGCGAGAGAACTCGGGAGAAATTGAAATCAGCGAGTTTTGGTGTCCAAGGGGCAAAATTTGCCAAAATCACTGTCTGGTAAAATTAGGCTACATGGATTAGGATTTCAGATACGATCATTAATCCAGTCGTTTCCAAGGATCGTTTTAATTAATGAAATGTTTTGCAATAAATACTCCAATGATGTTCACCACCGCAATGGCGATTTTTCTGCACAATAAAATTTTAAGTCCTAATCCACCATAACATTTACAGGTTACCGTGTTCAGTTTTCGATCTCGAGAATATTTCCCAAGGTCTTTGTAACCACATACGGTTAGTTAAAGTTTAAAGTTTTAAAAACTGATATTCACTGTCACTTTATTTTAGCGCATAGGCCGACTAGAAGGTTACTCTTTCACTTTTACTTTGGTTAGAAAAAATCCGACTCCGGAGCAATTTTTTTTGGCTCACCCAAGGAAATACATACAGTCGGCGAGAATTTATCAGCGGAGGGACGAAAATGCCAAAACAGACAGTTCGCGCGTGCAAACAGCGGGAATAAAGCAAATCAAAATGAGGTAAGGAAAACGAAAGAAGTGCACCGTCCCACTTTTTTCCCCTACACACAACACAACTTGGACGAAAAATCAGGCGCGCACACGTAGAATAAAAAAACCTCGGCGTTTCGCGATTGCCGGACTCGAACAAAAGAACGGGCGGCGAGGTGCGGGAGGGGCGCCCGCCTTCCAAGTCCGTGGCCCCGACAGACGTGGCGCAGACTCGGGGAAAACTTCCACGCCGACCTGTGCGGGGAGAGGAGTCCAGCGAGCGGGAGGATAGGGGGGGTGGTCCGAATCGCCGCGAAGACGGGTGTCTCCCTCGTCCAAACTTCCAATTCTTCTTCCGAAAAGCACGACCGGTCAAACTGATCCCTCTGGTCAAACGGAAACTCGGGGGCTCCCTTCGAAGCACACACACGCACTCACTCCCCCCCGGAGAGTCGATCGGCAGCGGTCTCACCCTGACCGTCCTTCCCCTCTGCCAGCCACGCTCTCTCTGATGCCGCCGCCAGAGACCACGCGCGCTGCGCACCGGAGGGGAAGTCAGAGGGAGGGAGGAAGAGGGGTGTGTGTGTGTGTGTGTGTGTGTGTGTGTGTGCGAGAGAGACGGTTCGCCCGCGAAGGGGTGAATGCCGGAGAGAAAGAAGGAGGGAGGGTGGGGAAGCGGCGGAACTATGCGGAAAGTGACGGGGAGGGGGGCCGGCGTTGAAGAGAGAGCCAGGAGGAGTGGCAGTTCAGATAACCCCCACCCCACTCCCATTAAAAAGGCACCACGCACATAGAAATACTACGGCGACTACTACTACTACGGCAGATACGTACTATCCACGGGATTTTGGTCTCATTCCCTCCGTAGGCGACGCGACTGGCGGCGCCACCTGCAAAGGTCAACATTTGCTCCGATTCGGAGAGATTCGGGTGCTCAGTCCGAGGTTTGAAGGTCCTTCCTTCCTCAATTCAGCCTAGTCATATCTTTATAGCCTGCTCGCAGATGATCCTTTAGAGTCTCATCTTGAATGGGTGGGGTCGCGTTTGAATATACGACATTTTATATGCTAAGAGTGGGGACGATAATTTGCATGGTCATGGATCAATAGGATTTTCCTCTCCTTAATTTCCAGTTCTGTATGATCTGTCCTTCCATGGTAGTGGTCTATCGTATAAGGGATTGTGGTTCATTTATAATCCCTCCTTTTTCGTATCCAAAGACCTTGTATTTAAGAAATTAATTCCATGTTTCCTTTTTCTATCATTAACCCTCCTCATGGATTGCAACCTTGAAGTGGTGGAAGGGTTTATGCGTTTTGATGACCCCTAGATCTGTGCTGCCGGGGTCAATAATAACTGTGTAAGGAGAGCAAAAGTTACGCTCCTTACACGGGGCACCCTGCGTGAGATGTTGGCGGATTCCATAATTTATATTTCGACCAAAATCAACCAAGGCAAAGCATTAGCATAGTCAGACCCTTCTCAGCTAAGATACGAGTACGTGTGAAAACAATTTCCGCCATAGTTAGGAAGATAAGTGATAGTAAGGCTAGTAGTATTTCTAGTTGAAATCCTGCTAGGGGAGGATGTTTTTTTTAAAGTATAATTTCTGTGGTCAAGCCAGAACTGACCGGTTTAGCAGGAAGAGAACGAGTATTCAATTTGTATCTCTCGCAATTTATACTACTATTGTACACGCATATGATGAAGATGGTCTATAAATGTCTTTAGTACTTATATGGTCCATTGCACAAGATAAAAAATGTATTATCTTCTCAGTTAAATTTCTCTCTAATAAATAATTCAATGGAGTCATTCGTTACGCTTTATGGTTCTAATGCCGTTCATGTCATAACGCTCTGTAGAATGAACGCAGTATCAGAGTATAATTTAAAGACAAAACATTAACGCACGCTGTGAAACCATCATCATCGTTAGTCCACCTATTAAAGGACGATTTTGGGCGCTTCCTAATGACTAAAACTTGGAAAAAAACAGCTTAAGACATCCTTCAGTCTTAACTCGTTTTCTCTACATTATGTTCTTCTTCGGGTCTTCATACGTCCGTCCATCCCGTCCGAAAAGTGAATACTTTCTTCCCCCTCCTCGATTGTTCAATATTCGATGTTCGGTTACATACCACAACCACTAAATATCTCCTCTGCTGAGGGTGAAAGAAAGAGAAAAGAACACTTTGCACTTCCACACACTTTTAATACAACACGACCATGGTTTCGATGCGGCGAATCATCATCAGGTGACCTGATGATAATGCGCCGCATCGAAACCATGGTCGTGTTGTATTAAAAGTGTGTGGAAGTGCAAAGTGTTCTTTTCTCTTTCTTTCACCCTCACCATGAAGGAATTCCACAAAGTTAAGCCTGAAACTGTTAGCTATCTCCTCTGCTCATTTTTCTTGCCTTAATCTTGTTTCGCCGGGCAAATCCCTCTTTCTCTAACATACGAGGGTATTTTAAAGTCCGTGAAAAAATTAAAACTACGAATTTTGTTTGATTTTTGGGTAGAATTATTTTTATTTTTCAGCAAAATATTCATTTTGTCTTATAAATCTACTTTGCTTCTCTTTGTAGATCCCTTTCAAGGGGAAGTGTTTCTTCCATCTCTGCAAATTTGGCATTTGTTTCCGCAATAAATGAATGAATAAAATCCTCGAATGGATAAAATCTCCTTCCCGCCAACCATTTCTTCACATTTGAGTACAGGAAGTAGTCCAAGGGAACCAAATCGGTCGAACAGAGGAATGGGAATTCAGTTGGAATCGTAAATTCGTCAGTTTTTGGTTAAAAAAAAATATTTTCGAGTCATAATCATTTACGTTTGAAGAACATACAAACATGACACTACACACCACACATGACCACACACGAACTCAATCGTGGTGCAATTTGCAACCATCGTTAATGCTCAATCACACTATTAAGAGTCATTACGCAGGCCCGAGACCTCATATGCAAAGGAATCTAGGCGATGTTGAGACGGAAAAGTTCGTGGGCCGTTTGTGGGTGTTAACTCGCGACTCTGTTTACAAACGAACTGACTGACTATGCATAGCGTGTGCACTTGTAATAGTTTGATCCTTTTCCAAATACTCAATAAGATTATGTTTTTCGAATCCCAAAACATAGCCACTTCTACCTTCGCCGCTGAAGGAATGGACTTCGCCCTCTGAAGTACAGGCCACCCGCTGGCAACATGGACTGTTCCTTCGTTGCATGCATTTGGTGTTATATCAATATTTTTTGCAATGACAAAATAACCCTTAAGTCTTGTGAATTTCACGGAAGCAGCCGAAAATCGGTTTTGGATCACGCCACACGACCCCGTTTTTGGTCAACTATGAGCCATGGAGTCGCCCATTATGTAAGATGGCTTATTCATGTCCAAATGTTGATGCATTTTCCTATTTATTGAGATGCCTGGGGCACCAGATATCTAAAACACCTTCACTCTTCTATAATACATCACCACCTTTTGGAATTTGGCAATTATATCTTGAGTTGTGACCTCAATAGGGAACCCAAAATGTTCAGACCTCCTACAGTAGTGATCTTGTGGTCAATCCGAAATTTTTGAAACCACTTACAAACCATTATAATCGAAGGTGCATATTCACGATTTTGTTCATTAAGTTTTTGTACAGTCTCCTAAGGTAATTGGTCTTTCATGAAATAGCGCGTGATCAACACGCCATATTTTCTTCGACACATTTTTTAGATATCTCAATACTTACTCGATTCATACGAACGCTAATCGCAGATTAATTTTTTGATCAGGTTTAAATTTGACAATTATTACTTCAAGAGATGCTAATGACCCGAAACAACTTTGATATGCAGCAATGGTATCTCCTTCATGATTTTTCATGAAATTTCAACTACTGTCGCATTCAAAATGTCTTCGTTTGTCGTACTCTCCAACTCATTATTACATCTGTTTTTCTTCATAATTCCTTCTCCAAGGTCTCCTTCCACGCTCATCCTGGAATTCGAATTCATTCAGTTACACACTAAATATCTCTTTATGTATATATTTGTGTCTAATTTGGGCTTATTTATATGATGCAGTAGCAGGAAATACTCGTTATTCACTTCCATAATACGCAATCCATGACGAAATCTAGACCACCCAGAAATTTTTACTTAAAAGCCGAATTTTAATGATTTAGCCGAACGTATCAATTATTCCATGATATATATAGGCATACATGTGTGCGCGCACTTGTATAACTTCGTCCACTCAACTACCCTTAGCTATATTTTACATTTACATCTACATAATACCCCGAAAGCCGCCGCAAGGGTGTGTGGCGAGGGGTATTAGGTCACCACCCGTGAAAGGGAACAAAACTATATGCAAAATCAACACATGCATGCAAAATTATACCCAAAGTGGCGTATACATTAATGCAAAAAAACCTTTCTTTTCATACGCATGTAAATACATGTACTATTGCCTTTCAAAAAATTGCACCATAGAATGCAGTCAAAAATGTATCCAATAATTTTATATTTTTTGCATGTGAGATCAGACGTACCCTCCCCCCTTGCTTAGCCTTGTGATGAATGAGATCGACGTATTAACAATTTCAGAGTGTTCAGTTCTATTCCGTGTGCCAACTGTGATTTCCCAGGGTGACATGGCACCCCTAAAATCACGATTCGTGTGAAACGGAGGGCCACTGAGATTTAAACTCAGGCCCTCCAGTTAGCTGCAGGACGTCCAACTTCCTCCCTTGCAGATTGATAAATTCGGAGAATTGCAGCGGATATCGTCAGGCTCCAATTCCATTTCAAATCACTTAAAAATAAAACTCGGGCTTTTATTGTCCACCGAATGTAATCGAGGATTCGCCAGAGCACGGTCGCAATTAGCATACTCGGCAGCTGTTTTCACTTTTGCCGCGGAGCGGGACCGAGAGAATTATGCTCACCGCCATACGGTAAGGGCCACCGCGATCATGATTGAAACCGCAGCCGTGGGCAATCGTGATTGCACGGAATTAACGAGCCGTGAACCGTGTGCCGCCGCGGACAGAAAGGGAGCGGGTTGAGGGGGAGGGGGGGGGGGACGACAAAAGCGGCGGAACTACTCGTCGATGTGGAATTTCATCGGAAATCTCCCGATTGAGCGATCTTGGCTCCTACTTTCGGTCCAAGGAGGCAGGTGTGCGAAACCCCTGAACAATGGAGAATCGGGGGATTCCCCGCGGTTTTCCTCTCCAACGACGCGATCGACTGAATTGAAGTATGGTGATTCACAGCGGCAGTAAGTTTATTTCCCAACCCATTTATTTCAAACTTCGCGCCTCCCTCCTCCCATTGAGGTTGGGTGGGAGCTGTATTCTCAGCGGCTGAGAATTTAGTGACTACATTCATGATTAGAGATAAGCTATTTCGTCGATATTGAATATATATAATTATATTCAATACACAATAATCAACCCGAAGGTCGGTTTAGTAGATGATGGTAGAGCTCACCCATGTACTAAGCCCGACGGCGTGTGAATATTCACACATCAGGGTAGGGGGGCCAGTTCCTTTTCCTGTGCCGGTTATGGTTTCCCAGGAAGATCTGGTACCCGAAAAATCAACTAGCTTGGGTGGAGCTGCAGATGCCCAGAGTGCCTTGCCCGGGAATCGAACCCGGGACCCTCCGGTCAGTAGTCCAACGCTCTACCCACTGGACCACCACCGCGACCCACATATAAAAAAATATATTTATTTATTTATATATATATATTTATTTATTTAAAAAATATATTTATTTATATATATATCCGCTTTCAGCTATAATTACATCCGCTTCAAACAGTAGAGTACCAAAATGAATACGCATGCTATGGCGACCGTTAATAATCGTTATGATTTAGAAAAATAAAATCTTAATACAGAGAAGAAGAGATCTGAAATCTGATATTTCGATGCAGTAGAACCACCTAGTACCGCAGTTAGGAAAGAAACGAATCCAGATGTTGAGCAAAAATAGCGCTTTTTTGACTATTTATATTTATTGCCGACCAGTATTCGATGCCCTAAATCACCTTCTGATCGAAATCACGCCAGTGGAGAGGGCAGAAAATTACTCACCTCGCGTCTTCAATCCTATCAAGAGGTGTGACATTCACACCTCTTGGAGACAAACTACTTTTTGTGTGGTGCATGTTCTTCCGCGGAAAAATCTGGCACCCAAAAAATTACGGAATTTGGTCGACATTGGAGGCTCAATAAGGAATCGCTTAGGTTTAAACCTAAACCCTCTGTTCCCATTGCCGAGAGTTTTAAACAACAGGCTACCCCATGCCATATAGCCTGCGAAGAGGAAGTTTAGAGCAAATGGGATCTATCCCCAACATCGAAAGTCAAAACGCCAAATATTTGTCCCTATGAAGTTAATGTTTTCAATTAGGGCGCACCTTTAGCTCATGGAATCTCTTAGTTAATGCTCATATCTTGTCAGATCGAAGGTGTCATCTGAGTCCTCAAAATCTTCTTCTTTGATTGCAATCCTGTATGATTGGTGTGCTGCAGTCTTCCATCTTCTGCGGTCCTGGACGAATCTCTTCTTCGTCCGATTGGCATCTTAACTCCGCCAACCGTTCCATACAGATTGTTCGGTCTATTTCTGCTCACGAGGATCTTCCCTTCCACTGCGCTCTCAATTATGGTCCTAGCAAACCGTTCGTGACCAAGTACTCGACCAATTCTTGAGTTTCTTCTATCATTTACAATTCAGAGCAAGCACGCTTTTCTTCATTCCTCCGAAGTATCTGTATACTTGTGACTTATACTCACCCCTGATATTGTGAGCGATTTTGATCTATTTATTGCCATTGCCCAATCGTACATTCTTGCTTTTACAAATGTTCATTTGCCCCTAGAATATTACATCATACCCAGGACTTCATTATCCTTTGTTCTATTTTGTTCCATTTTCCTATTGTTTCTTCATCTTAGCCTTATTCAGCGACGGCATTTTAGTCACCTGAGATTATACATTTTCACATTTATCCGTATATTTTAATTACTCTCGCGACACAATCACCAATAGAATTGAATTTCTTCATCATTTTTGTCGGAATTTCAATGTGTGCTGTTACTAGGCACGTACGCTTTGATGATATCTTAGTAATAAATATCTGTTTGTAATTCTACAAGAATGACTACATTAAACTTTTCACTATCTTTCCGAGGACCGTTCACAATTGTTTTGATTTTCCGTTCGTATAAACAATGTTAATCGCCCTCTATTTTCCGCTCCAGAAGTCTCCTTAATTGGAAAGCAGTGAAATAAAAAGTTCCTATACTTTAACGCCCATTTTTTTGCATCGATGTTTTATCATTACATCTCATTGAAATGCGAACAGGCTCGAGTGATCAAACGATTCACATCATAGGCATCTACTTGGAACACATGGAAAGTGCTACCTGAAATATTGATCCCTTACGTAGAGGGATCAGAATGTGGAATTATTGCATCCTCAGTGTACATAGAGATGAAATTAAAGCAGTAGCTTAAGTCTTCGCGTTAATGTTCACCAGAAATTGAATATTGTGTATGATTGTAAATGTCTGCTTATCGGTTGAACTGTGGTTGACGTTAAATAAATGTATGTTATAATGTGGTATCCGAAGTGGAGTGGAATCACTCTATAATAATCTAATGAAATAAATACAGCCTTTGCTAATTATTCTTGTTAAGACAAAACAACATGAATAGAGTGCGATGAATAATAGCCAGTATTCCAGTGAACAGTGAGGCTGTGCTACCTCGACACGCATCGCTCTCGAATGCTAATTCTGAGTATCACAAGCACCGGACTTGAGTTTCGGTTTTCGGATTATACGACCACTACGCTTTGCATATTAAATTTAACAATGCTCTCAAGATATAGTCCAAGGGTATCTCAAGGATTCATATAAAAGCATTAGTCAGGAAATGAAAAATGTGACGAGCCAATCCAACCTTAGTTTCTTTCCGTCCCAATTCATCTTAAACCGGTGGACGCTGGTACGAATTCAGACGATGTTCTGACTCCCCTGCTCTGGCCAAACTAGGAAACTGCGCTTCCGTGAGGACGTTGTTCTACATCGTTTTTTATAATTAACTTGGGCGCCTCTCCAGGCTTTGGGATTCTTACGTTACGGGATTTTTTTCGACCGTCGCCACAATAATTGCGACACAGAAAAGGAGAGCGAGTTGACTCCGGGAACGTGATTAGTTATGAGCCTGCGCACCGAGATAATTTAGGGCGTTTCCGTGCACATTGTACAAAGAGCGGGAGATACGAGCGCGTGCCTTGCCGGGAAAGTCGGTCGCCACGTGCGTCGGTCGGTCGTCGGAGGCAATGGATAAGGCACGCCGCCACCTCAAAGTCCGCTTGCGACCCAACGAAGACCGCAGGAAGAGGTACTCCGCGGGCGATCATAAGGGTGAGATTAATTCTTATCGCTTAACTCTTTATACTGTCCGGTCAGTGGGACTGCCCGAGTCATCCGTTCAGTGCTAACTATGGCCGATCAAGTTAAATATTTAGGGGATAGTTCTAACACCACGCCTTTCATGGGGAGCACATATCAGGACAATATACGGATCCGCTCAAAAGAAACTCAGCTTCATTAATCGGGTATTGAGGAAATGTTTCAAGAAAGTAAAAGAGACGTGTTATTTCGCTCTTGTTAGGCCTCGTATGGAATAAGCCCCGATCATTTGAGATCCTTGGGAAAATATTTGACAAAAAGAGCTAGATTAAGTCCGGTAAAAATCCGCAAGATTCGTTAAAAATGGTTAAAATAGGAAGACGAGTGTGGCCTGTCACTCGTCTTCTTATTATAGCGTCTTCGTCTCGTACTCTAACTTACATCGGTCGTTCGGTTCATGTACATGCATATAAAATTCGGGAAATGGATGCCAGAACTAGCAGACTCAAGGACTCCTTCTTCCAACGGACAATACGCGATAGTAACTGTAGGGTTATACTCGTAGATAGCAAAAATGCCACTTGTCACCATCAGCGTCTAGGGAATAATTAGTTCTACTCAATTGCATGCAATTTCACGCGTTTCATGAGTTCGTTTGTCAAAACCCTTTCTTTCTGCATGGCCGCATTAGAATGTCAATAAGCGCTCTTTAGAGTAGTGTGTGCTCTGCTTTGCCTGTTTTTAATTTTCCCCTTCCATTCCTGGTCCCTCTCTGTGGAGGGACCCTTCCGATACCTGCAGCTTTGGGTCGCATTCCCTACCTGTGCCCTTGGGGAGGAGACCGTTGTACGTTGCATGTCCAGGTGGTAGTGGCATTTCGTCTTCTTACTTTTCAAATTCTAGCTTGCACGTTGTTGGATAAATTTTTTACTGCATCCTAAGGTGGACATTTTTGTCAAATGATAGTATATGTATTTGCATGCGTTTAAGTTGAAAGGATTTTTTTATGAATGTATGTGCCACTGTGGGCATAGGGTGGCATGGACGTGTTGATTTTGCATGTGGTTTTGTTCTCCTTTACGGGTGGTGACCTAACGACCCCAGCCACACGCCCTTGCTGCGGCTTGCGGGATATTATGTAGATGTAGATGGCCTTTTAGGGAAATTAGGCCGAGAACCACTTGAGATGCGAAGGGAACAAGCCAGAGTAAGACTTTTAGAAAGGGTCAGAACAAACGAGTTTAACAATGACAGTAAAGGAATAATGATGGTCCCACGCTATTTAGGCGGACCACAAAGATAAAATAAGGGAGATATATTCCAGTATAGATACTCGTTCTTTACCCAGACAATCAGGAATCATAATAATAAGAAACCAAAGTAAATAAAGAAATAGTAAAGCCATTCGATTTATAATCAGGACAAGATTAAACATTTCTTAGACATAAGCTATATTCCTAGGTACATGTGTATGTTAGTTGATAATATATGTATTTGCATGTGTGTAAGTTATGAAGGATTTTAAATGAATGTTTACGATTTTGTGTGTTTAAATTGGCATGAATTTGTGGGTTTTTCATGCGGTTTTATTCTTAATTACGGGTGGTGACTTTACACTCCCTGCCACACGCCCTTGCGGCGACTTGTGGGGTACTATTTAGATGTAGATTCAATATTCAATACACATCTCCAGTCCTTTCAGCGTTTCAAATTCAAGACTTTTCTCGCCCGCACTGCTTTCAGTAATATTGTACGGGTTTTCGCAAACATTACAACAGCATTCATACCCGATCGAGCGAGAGGGAAAAGTACTAATTTTGTATCAAAAGTAATCTGATGTGTAATCCACATCCTTCCACACACCCCAGCGATGGATTTCAGCGTACCATGTCATAAAAAAGTACAATAACTCTAGAAAAATGTAAATATAGTTCCGTCATTTCAAACATTCGAACTCTGATGTTTAAAATTTCTTATATCGTGGCCAGGCGCCTGTCTACTCCAAGATAGTGGGTTTGATTTCCGTTTCTATGATGGTTGCTATTTACTATGCGTGGGGATATCGTTTTTAAGTAAATATTAACAAGAAATACCCGAGATATCTGGATTAAATTAATTCTGCATAATAAATTATTCTTATTTACGTGTCGTAAATTACACCTATTAATGTTGATTTGTTTAGTTTTAGAAAACCGTAGAATGGAGTAGCTCATATTATAGAGAAGATAGAGGTTCGCCGTGCTATTAATTTTCTTCATTTGAAAGGTTACAGTGCTCGAAAATTCCGCGAGGAAATGATTGCTGTTAATGGAAATGATAGCTCGTTATACGACACAGTTTTTAGGTGCAAAAGTATGTTTCAAACTGATCACACCCTCACAGACTATCAAAGAAGTGGAAGACCATCACTCATTGACGATACTGCCTCAGTGAAGAAATTTGAGAACTGTATCCTTTTAGAGCGAAGAGCAACCATTCACATGATCGTGAATGAGACTGATCTTATTCACGTCAGTGTGTGAAAAATTATTAACGAAGAACTCATGTAAAAGGTGTCAGGCATGCTGGGTACCACCGCTACTTACTCCTTTTCAGAATCTAACATGGCGTGACCTGTAATCGCAACCACGGTGTGACCGGCAATCAAAGCGATGTGGCTTTGAAATTTTGCCACACACGCCCTATTCTCCCGATTTCTCCCTTAGTGGCTTTTTTTTATTCCCAGAGCTCAAAAAAACCCATTGAGGGTTTGAGATTTGACAACACAGATGCCGTCATTCAAGAGGTGGATCCATGGCTTTCAATCTGCTGAGTTCTGCAATGACGACCTTCGAAAGGTCAAGACACGCATGGAGAAATGTGTAACTCTGGATGGTGACTATGCAGAGAAGTCCTAAGAATAGCATATGAAAATTAAGTTTCTATCTTGATTATTTTTAGTAATAATTAAAAGATTAAGATACCTCCACACTTACTCTCATGGGTTGGCCCCTGGGACACGGAGTGGTGAGACAAGAGTGGATTACCCCGGTCTCAGGACAAAGCAAAGGACGGAGGCAAAAACTCGACCCTATTGGCTGAACCATCCCATACACTACCTCAGGCAAAAATATCGAAGGGTCTCATAGAAAAAAATACTGAATACTCAATAATACTGTGAATAGCAATTTATCATTTCCGAATGAATAAGTTGTAAGCATTCGAACTATTTTGAAAATGTTTGTAGAAAGGAAAAGAAAAAGTAATACGAGATTAAGGAGATTATACAACTCTAATCTATATATTAAACCCATCCTCCACTTGTATTTTCCGAGAGTTGTTTTCGAGGAAATAAAAAAGAGAAAAATCTAGCCCACAAAAATATACTGTGGAAAAGTTCACCAAGAACTTGATGGTGTAGCCACATCATCCTTAATCCAAAAATCAGAAAGAGGAAGTTTCGACAAGATATTTTTTTCACTCGAATAACACCGCAGTAGATCCCCGGAAGAGTTGCTAGTGCCATGATTTTCCCAAAAGGAAGCATTGAAGTTGAGGACCAAGTTGCGGTAGTAATGAGGGGGAATCAAGGGACGCTGATTTTTCACCTTTTGTCTCCGCAAATAGAACCAACATTTCTCAGCACTTTCCGACAAGAGCATTTTGTTGTTAAGAATTTTCCGTACTTGTTTTTGCAGAAACGATTAAATAGTAGTGTTTAATTGTCTGTGACTTTATTCGAACGACAATAGGCCAATGTTTTCCTGAAGGTCCTCATTGAATGTAATGAATCAACCAAAAATATCCTCTTATCAAGATGTGACGCTGGTTACTACTTTACTTGGTATTGTGATAACCACAGTCTTACAGTCTGTTTATTGCGTATATGGTTGTATAAAATAGTGTGATATTATTTAGTTTTATATGTTGCACACATTACTAAATATTTTCGCTATTTGAGAAGCTACCTTAAGTATTCTCTAATAATAAAAATTCTCTAATTCATCTCAGTTCAATAATCCTGGTGAATACGTTTCCAAATGAAAGCCGGCGTATGTAATGCTGTACAGACACGTGAAATATTAAAATATTTTTATTTAATAAATTGATGGAGTTGGACAAGGTTAAGGTATTCATTGAAGGTATTGACTACTTTCCAGCTATATGATGATCTGATTTTTAATATCTATCATGAAAGATATACTTCGTGACTGAGGAAAATGAAATCAAATTATTCTTTCTCCAAGGACATCGGAGTTCATTGACCTTAGAATCCAGAAAAAACTGCTAACTCAATGGATCACAATTTTTCTCGCCCCCGATTTGAAAAATGTTTGGTGGCCTTCTTTTTGAAGCCGAAATAAACTATATTTTCTATTTGATGGCCTCAGTTTCTAGTTTCTCCGCAAAAAAAAACCATGCACTCTTCTTTCGCTGACGCTAGTTGTTTTGAAGTTAAGATGATGGAGCGATGACTTCTTGCAGAAATTGGCACATTCGTGCATCAAAAGAAATCATGTCGTAAGGAACGGGTGCACTTTTTTCACGCACGTGCCATTGGATTCAAATGATAAATATGCGGGTTTAGTCATGGATTTGGCGATATGACTCCCTTGGCTATGCGCTTATGTCGGTCTGGGACACCTAGGACTAGAAGTGGGGATATCTCACGGAAGCCACGCGGTGTTACCTTATTATTTTCCTCCGTATAACTCGATTTCCTTGATATTATTCCCTCTATTACCGTTTTAAATGTCCTTTTGCCTCTCAATATCTCCTGTAGTCTTGTCATCTTTGAATTTCTCCCAAAAGTAATTTTCCTCCCTCTATTATACCTAAAACACCATTATTTTCTCTGCACTCACAAGCTATAACAAGACTCTTACTTCGGAGAGCATAAAAGAAATTGAAGAGAATACAGGTTAAAATCAGTTTGGATTCAGAAAGGATAAAAGGACACGAGATTCCAAAGAGCGTGTAAGGGTGATGGGCGAAAAAAATACTTGCTGTGTATTTTCGATTCGACAGAATCAACTGAAGGGCGCTGTCGAATGTTTCAAAGATTACACAGGCCTACAAAAAAAATTTTTTTTTTGGTGCCGGGAATCTTTGTGCTGATTTTAACTATATTTGTAGAGCTGAATCCAAATATGAAATCCGTTTTTATTTAACAGCTCTACTTTTTTAGATATGGCACATCTTACGATTAGTTGTTTTAATATTTGATATATTCCGGAAAATAATTTTCAAAGTTAAATAAATCTATAAGTATACTAATTTATAACCACTCTGCGGTGTTCCTTTTATTTTCAATAAACTGTGAATAAGTTTTATGTATATTTCTATATTGTAGGCCAATGAGATTAAAAAACAAAAATACGGTACCGGTACAAAAATACGGTACGGTACCGGTACAAAAATAAGTTTTTATCGCACAAGGGAAAAGGATATGCCACCCTTCTTTACTCAAGAAGACAATCTTACATTTTGTTTAGACGTTAAGGGTCTTTTGGAAAAAATGGGACTACTATCACAATATGATGCTAGTGATTGGCGTTTGTTTATTGATAGCTCCAAGCGTAGTTTATAATGTGTACTTCTTCACAATGGTAACAGGTTTGGCGCAATACCAATCGCTCATTCAACTGAAATGAAAGAAGAATACGATACAATAGCATTTGTCTTACAGAAGATAAAATACCAGGAACATCGCTGGGTGATTTGTGTAGATTTAAAAATGGTGAACTTTCTTCTTGGGCAACAAAGTGGCTACACAAATATCCTTGTTTCTTGTGCCTCTGGGATAGCAGGGACAGACAAAACCACTGGATTAAGAAGAAGTGGCCTAAGAGAGAAAACTTGGTTGTTGGGAAAGAAAACATCATTGCTGAATCTTTAGTTGAAAGAGAGAAAATCATCTTACCGCCTCTACATATTAAACTAGGCCTAATGAAGCAATTTGTTAAGGCTCTTGATAAGGATGGACCATGCTTCGGCTACTTAAGACTAAAGATGCCCCATATAAGTATTGAAAAACTTAAAGCTGGTATTTTTGAGGGGCCACAAATCAGACAACTTACAAAGGATCCTTCTTTTGTCGAGTCAATGAATGAGATTGAAAAAAATAGTTGGATGTCATTTGTTGAGGTCATACAAAATTTTCTAGGAAATCACAAAAGTGAACATTATGAGCTGGTAAACATTATGCTCAGTAACTTCAAATCACTTGGATGTAATATGAGCACAAAAGTTCACTACCTATACAGCCACTTAGACAATTTTCTTGGAAATTTAGGAGACACAAGTGAAGAACAAGGTGAAAGATATAACCAGGATATAAAAACAATGGAAGCTCGCTACCAAGGAAGATGGGATTACCATATGATGGAAGATTACTGTTGGTGCTTAAAACGAGACTGTTTGAACAAAGTGCACTCAAAAAAATCGCGCAAAATAAGCTTCCGATGTGTTGAGTGATGTTTTTATGTATTTTTTCTTTTCAATTTGTTTTATTACAGTAAAAAATTTTAGTATTTGTGTTCAATGGTATTGTAAAATTCTGTTGTGTTTGTGGGTGATTTAACAGCCCTAGAAATAAATCAAGTATTTATAGTTAGTGGGTTTTATTATTAATATAGTATTCCCATATCATCATGTAGAAGATTTTTTTACGTAAGTAACAACATATCTATATCTTGAAAACTATAGCTGATAGGAAAAAAACTAGTGTCATAATTGGATTCAGCACCCCAATTGTTCTTTAAATCAACATTAAAAGCTCCGGCAGCAAAACCACTGTTGGTCTGTGTTATTGGTGTATACCGGATAGATAAAAGAACAATAAATGTGCTATTGGTTAAAAAACGGAAAGTGAATGACGAAACAAGAAAGGGAATGAGGTGCATTTGTTTTCAGTCTAATCTCATAATAAGGCCTGAGGAAAAGCAAAAGAGGTTGTATTGGGAGGAGAAAGAATGAAGACCATGAAAGATGCATATGATCAAGCAGTACTGACTGGAATCAGAAGATGAGCTACAGTATGTAATGGTGAGTATTTTAGGGCTGCGGGAACAATTTGAAACGAAGATAAATGTAGAGAAGACAAAAGTATTGAGACTAATTAGGAATGAAGCAATTAATGACGTATCCAAGGAATGAAAAACTGTCGGGCAAGCGAAACCAATTCAGTGTTCAGAAAGCTTCGTTACTTGGACTGAAAGCTGTGAAGGGGATTTGAAAGAGAGTGTATCTACGTTTAGAAAGAAATAAGCACTTTGTTACTTCCACACTTTTAATATAAAACGACCGGTTTCGGCTGTTATGCCATCATCAGGTACAAGATTATTTCCGAAAGTCTTCCCAACGTGTTGGCATTGTAAAAACAGATTTTGTATCTATCTCTAGGAATTACGTTAGACACACTGTATAAAATGGAGCCTATTAAGGGTAATTGGAACCATTTTGTTTTCTTGGCTGGTTGGACAGGTAGCAGGGAGCAAGATTGTGAGGCAGCTAGACTTTTCAACTTGCTATTTAAGATTTTATCAATTACTTGGCAATCATACCCGTTATTAAGGGCAATTTGTTTAATGGTACTTTAATGGTCCAGGTTAAAACCAGTTTGGTCTAAGGGAATATTTATTTGATTCGAATTCCTTTTCAATTCGAAAGATGTAATTGAACCAAACTTTAAATGCGGAGTCTATAAACTCCGTTGTAATGACTGTGAGGGGTTCTATATTGGTCAAACGGGACGAAATTTTAATATTAGAGCCAAGGAGCATAGGGCCTGCCTTAGGAACAGAGACGATTCATCGGCTTTTGCCCAACACCTCTTGGAGTTGGACCACAAGAGTGACTTCCATCCCGAGGTCCTTTACTGCCACCAGAAAGGACGGAAGTTGCACGTCTGGGAGCAGCGTGCAATTGGACTGGCCAGGGATTCTAATGCCTTGCTCAACGACATCACCTTCTGCAACCAATCCCCGTTGCTGCTCGTGACTTTGCCTCCCCACTCCTACCACCCTCCTCCTTCTCCTTCCCCCCACAGTGTGTGACTGGCATTTTCGGAAATAATCTTGTACCTGATGATGGCATAACAGCCGAAACCGGTCGTTTTATATTAAAAGTGTGGAAGTCACAAAGTGCTTCTTTCTTTCTAAATATGACGTCCTTCCACAAAATAAAAGCTTCTACCTTCGATTTAAGTGTATCTACGGGTAAGACAGATTTTGAAAAGACTACAAGATTTTTGACACAAAGTTAAAATCCAATAGAACTGAAAAAGAGCCTTGCTAAATGTTTTTTTCGGGAGCGAGGTATCTTACAGATGCGAAACATGGGCGGTGAAAATAAAGACGAACAGAACTTGAACATTTAAAAATGTACCTTCAGAGAAGAATGCTTAAGGTAGAGTGGAGTGGAAATGAGAAAGTAATAATGAGGATGAAAGAGGGAAGAAAAATGCTGAGAAAAATAAGAAAGAGAAAGACATATTGATTAGGGCATATAGTACGCCGAAAGTGACTGGAGAAAATGCCAAATAAGGAAAAATTGAAGGAAATAGAGAAAGAGGAAGAAGAAGGGTTAGAATATTTTACAGGATAAAAAATGGCAGAAGTTATGGGCAGCTATATTAAGATGCTCAGGGCCGAGTGCGATAGAGGACATCCAGCTTAAACCCGTCGGAAGATATTTCCACTTCAGAGAAATATATCAATACTGATCAAGCCAAAGTCTCCCGGCCAAATTCTTTCCTCAATACTACGAAAACCTTCTCCCTACACCTTAATACCTTCTTGTGTTTTCCGAAATTCTTGAGTATTTCGGTATGGATCTATCCTCAAGGTCTTATTCGATTACAATTCCCTTAATGCTTTTTCTATCTAGTAGTGTAGTATTTCTGGTCCTAAGCCATAATTTTCCATATCATAATCCCTCTCTATAGCAGAATTCCCTGTCATGTTATCTTCATCTTATAGTTCCGGCATATATTCTTTCAATCTTTTCATTTCCTCTTCACCTTTGATAAATTCTTTACTCACTGAACGGACGGAGTAAACGAATTCCCTTTGCATAAATCCTGAGAGTTCTTAAACCTTCATGTATCCAGACCCAATTCTCCAACTTCGCCCGGTATGAAAACTTTCCATATTCTCGCACTACTTTCCGTCATCTTTTCTTTGCTCTATTACTCTCTCCCTATAAGTTTACCATTTGGGTCTTTGTACTTTTTCTCCCAAAATCTGGGTTTACCTATTCCCATTTCCTTCCCTCATTCATCTGCCAAATTAAATCTTCTGTAGTTCACGGATTCTTAACCCTATTTCTAATTAAAATCAATATTGTTTCGTTCACCGATTTCTTTATCCCTCGTTCGAGGTATTCTCATCTTTCTTATACGCTACCCGTCCTTTTATTCCCGCTCAGAATCCTATCAGCTGCCTCCAGGCAATCCTTCTTTGTCGCCCCTTTAAGGTTAAGCCTTTCTCATTCAATTTTATTACTTTTCTTTGCTTATATTTCTTTTCTTTATTTGTATTTTTTTCTTTGTGCTTCATACTTTCCTTTATTTATTTTAACTCTACACCTTCTCATTCTCTGAAAATTATCATTTAACTTCATGAACCCTATATTGAGAACCAGAATTCATGGAAACTGCGTGAGTTGCTCACGCCATTCCTACATCTGTGCCTAACCACATTACAATTTAATTGATATATCCCACGATCCCCTAGAATTTAATGTGTGCCAATCACTATTGTAGTAATCAAACCATACTCCGGTTATAATAAACCTATTTCTCTTACAAAATTCGACAGTTACTCCCCGCGATCATTTATTTTTCCAAAACCGTGCTCCCTGCAACTACTAACGAATTCCAATCTTCCATCACTATCATGATTTTTCTTCCAGGTATACTATATTCGCAATAATTTCTTCTAACTCATCGTATGCACCAACTAATCCTTCCTCCTTATGACACCTTGTTGATTACCTGGATTACACTAAATTGACCAGTCTGCTCAAATTACCACTAATTAAATTTTGGCATTAACCTGTTCCACGTTATCTACCCTTCCCCCAATTTCCTATCCATTTCTATTGCCACCCTACGTTAACACACTGCGCCTCTGCAACATGTTACCCCGTGATTATTGCTCCAATATTCCCCGCAATCTTGCCATCTTAACTCGCACAGGCCTTACTTGTCTATATTCCCTCTTTTCTTCTATTGCATGGTATTTTCTACCTTCCCTGGTCCTCAATTTTATCTTACTAGTCCAAGTTACAATTTTAATGGTATCTTTCCACTCCAGTCTCTTTTCAGCACTGACAGTCACTCAATAGCGCGAATATGTCGCGTGAAGACGTCCAGTGGGAGGTCTCGCCCTCCTCCGCTGCCAGTCACGACACTTAAACCCTTGGGCCGAGTCTCGTAGTTGCCAGGACTCAATTTCTATTCTTATTTTCTTGGGATAAATAATTTATGCGATTTCCCTTGGCATTTTCAATAGTGTTTTTAACTTGACACCAAAATTTAAATGACCGCCACACTGGGCTAGTAAGTCTTTGCGGCCGCATTATGGAGGAACAGGCTACAGACAGGCCACAGACTACGAACGTGCCTTACGTCCGGCTCTTCGACAATCTGGCGTGTGTGACCTTACCAGGATACCTTACCCTTATCATTGCTTCCTTCAGCAGACCTCTATGGGTCATAGAAACACGTATGCCCTTCCACCACAACAAGGTTGTTGTCCATGGGGCAGAAATGAAGCATTATTAACCGGAATAATATGTGCATTATTTTTTCCATTGTGAAACTTGCATCTCAACAAACCGCCTCAGAAAAATCAGTGATGCCACAGAAGAAAAAGCTGGTGATGAAATCCCTGCTGTATGTTTCAAGAATTGACTTTTGATATTATGCGAACGTCTTTCGTCACAACAATTTGTCACCACAGTAGTCACATAGAAACTCAAGAAAAATAATATTTACTCTTTTAATAGTGGGTGGTTCTAGCCGACTTCATCGCTGTGAAAATAGGTACATGCTTACCTAATTACATCTCCTCGAATAACAGCTGTTATGCTGATCCTTCGACCCCGTCTAGATTGCGTATTACAATGATGTCCTCTACGGCTTCAACCGTCTGAATGGGAAATGGAAGCGAATGAAGGTTCGGGTACTGCGTGGAGGGACGGTGTGTTCGGGGGAGTTGGAGAGGGACGAAGCGGGTCGGATCGAACGCACCGGTTCCCGTCTCGCATTCGAATGGGGCGGGATCAAAGGCAGTGGTCCAGGAGAGGGTGGGGTGGAAGGGGGCAGTCGTCTGTCTGGGGGAAGAGAGCGCCGGGGGAGGGGCGGGTAGGTTGGCGGCCAGGAGTGCACGGAGGGAACAAACTCACAAGGACTGTGAAGGAGGGGGAGGGGGAAGAGGATCTCTCCGAAGTCTGAGGCTGGCTCTCCGTCGAAAATCCTGAGGCCCGGTGACGTGACACGCGGTCTCCCCTTTGTTTGTTTGTCACTGCGTGCCCGTTCGAAATGTCTCCTCGACATTGAGATACGGCGAAGTGAATACCTCACGGGCGGTGAAATGACTAGCTTCGGTCTCTCCTGGCGTACTATTAAAGTGAGCCAGCCGAGCGTGCTCTGGGTGTTGATATGAGTGGGGGGAGGGTACGGGGTGTGATAGAGGAAGAGGATCTCCCGGTGAATGCAAGGACATGGCCCCCGGGGGGGGGGGGGGCGGAGGAGCGGGGAAGACTTGCAGGTTGCGAACTACCCTCGGTGCTCGAATGCCTTTCCGTTATCTGGAGGCGGATGCACGATTTTTCGCCGTTTGTATTTAACCAGTAAGTACTCAAGTCGACGTGCTGATCTACGCTATTAGAACGAGCGTCCCTAAGACCGGCTGTATCAAGATTCAAGATTCGAGGTGTGTATTTAATAAATGGAAATTGAGTTCTTCGGAAAGAATTTTATTTATTCGCCTATAACAATGTTATACACTTCGAAGTAGTCCCCACTATATATTATCCTACACTCATCTTAGTTCTTTTACTACTTATTATTTAATACTTATTACTTATCTTAGTACTTTTCCAATCTTCGAAACACTTCTGGAACTCGATCTTTGGTATAACTTTTAGCTATCTTAGTGATGCGTTTTTAATCTCATATTTGCTTGTGAAACTATGGCCCTTTAAGGTTCAATTTATTTTAGGAGCAGGAAAAACTCCCACGGGAACATTTCTGGCGAATATGGAGGCTGGTACACCATTGAAGTGCTGTTTTTGCCGAAAAATTCGCGAAAAAGCATTTTTGTCGAAATATTCACGATAAAGCATTTTTGCCCAAATATTCACGAATAAGCATTTAGCAGTGTAAGCAGGTGCATTATTGTGGTAGTGTATAAGCAATTGATTGTTTGTTCATAATTGTGGGCGTTTTGTCATATTTCTTCATGAAAACAGCGTTTAAATTGTAAGTACTACTCTTGATTGATCGTTTGACCTTGTCGCAAGGACGCATGGTACACAATGCGCTATGTGAAATTACAAAATCCCCGTTGCTTTTTAACACACCTGGTATAGTTGATGCATACAAATTTACTTGGAACTTTGATATTTGCCTTTGTTGAAAATGAAGTTTAAATTTATTTGAATTAATTATTTTATGGTATCATCACACTTACCCAGTATTCATCTAATAAACCCTAAATTTTTGTTAGCTTGTCCACACATTCCCCGTATATGTTTCACCCCGAAGAGGTTGTGATTGAGGGTAACGCCTATGTATTAAATCGAGTCTACACATTCCATTTCGGTGTTCCCAATGCAGTAGGCGTTTGGGAAGGACTTCCAAACTGCTCAATACTTCCAAAAGCTGCTCTTTTTCCAAAAACTCATCACTACGCACTTTTTTAAGTTTAATTCTAATTGCCAAGTGTCGCACCGGCGTTGTATATAGGTCATCTGATAAAGCTGCTTTGTCCTCCAGATCACGGATATCATGGTAAACCACTGCATCGTCGGCAAATAAACGTATCTTACTAGTGACTACGGAGTAAATGCCGTTAACGTAAATTATGAATAAAAGAGGGCCGATAACACTTTCCTGAGGAACACCAGAAGCAACTTCTACTGCATTTAAGCTAACTGCATCTATGACCACTCTTTGTACCCGACCATTGAAGTCTTTAGACCAACCCAGGATATGTTTATCATTACCATATACTTCAAGGTTTATGAGTAGTTTACTATGATAAAATTAGTCTGGTGTGTATTCACCCCCTGCCACATATCCTAGCGGTGGCTTGCAGGGTACTAAAATATCTAAATTAATATAATACTACATAAAAACTAAGTGAAAATATGAATACAGATTCTATTTGTTTTTCAAATTCTTAAAATTTAATGGAATTCCATGAAATGATTAGTCCAGGTTGAAAAGCGTAGTACTCCATCTCCCTATCTATCTTCCCGTTCTCGTGCATCTTTTCCTCGGCAGGCAGGGCTTCCCAGATCACGAATAGCTCCGCATCCTGTGCCTCAATTTGGATCTACTCTACGATGAACTTGGCCTTCGCGAAACAACTACAGTCTCGACCGTTTGTGATAGGGTTGCAGGTTTTTCGCTGTGCATTTGTGATTGGTTTGTTGTGGTTAGCGTCGGGGAGAAGCATCGCGTGTTTGACCTCGACATAATCTGTCTATGCGCGTACGTATTGAGTTATATTGTGCGCAGCTGGACTGTAGTTCTTCGCTTGGCCTTTGGGACATGAGCCTCAATCAAGCATTGCGCAGAGATACAGACTTTGTCACGACTAACGCCTTTTAACAGTCACACAATTGTGACATAGTAGCGAGAGTAGGGGGTGGCATAGTAAATTTATTTTGTATTGATTTTTGTCGGGACCGAGCAAAAGTGGTGTAATAGCGAGAGTGGCATAGTAGCAAGGTGGCATAGTAACACGATTTGAATGTAGTAAGAAATGCACCTGAAAATTGAAGACATGTGAATCGAGAAAGAAAAGAAGTCACCCATGAAAAACATTTTAAATTTCTGAACTGGGTAGTTACTTTCGATCGGGAAAAAATGTCAAGTAGATAACTGGCAATCAATAAGGTGCACCAATTTGGTTCTTGGTTACGGTCAATTATTTCCATATTTTGAATTAAATTAATATAAATTGGAGAAATAGACGTTTTTCGTTCCACAGTGATATTACATGAAACCAGTTTCATAAACTAATTCATACCCCCAAGAAGAAACGCACAAAAAATACGCAACATCTCGGATAATGATGTCAGTGTTCAAGGAAAATCTTTAAGAGTAAAATATTTAGGCGGCATATAGCTTTAACCATGGTAAACATCTATCACACGCTGGGGCTTGATATTATATGTCTTGTACGAAGACCGTCTCTAAAAAATAATACCTCAAAGGGTCCTTAGATAAATAATTATCGCTGCATCTTTTCTTAAGAATGTTCGCATCCGCATAGTATCGTTTAATGTCACAATTAAGGTTTAATAAGCCCATGTCTTGCAAGCCCACATCGAATTTTAAAGATAATTATTTTTTTGATACACTTCCAACATTCGACTGATGCGAAAGTAATTGGCGCACACTAAGTGCTGAGAAAGCATAGTCCTCATTGAATTTTTAATTGATCAAATAACGTTTCAAGAACCCAAAAATAATACTTATTATTATAGATAATCCTATTATTATAGATAATCTTGATATTATAGATAAAATAGAATATACCTAGATTAAGGTAGGTTTTGAATGGACACATGTACCAAATAAATATATTGTCTCTCCTAACAAAACACAACCCAACACCCTGCCCTACAACAAGCCCCTCTTATTCTCCGTGCACTTGCTTTCTCCCTTCATTCAGTACAACATCCCTGTTTATTAATTATTTATTTTGGTCCGGCAATTATCTATATTATACGTAATACTTGTAATGTTTTGTAGTGTACTGTTTATTTATAAGACTGTCTATTTACGTACATTAAATACGTATTTGTAGTAAATTTGCAGATGATACGGTCACAAGGACGTACTTGCGAAGAAACAGGAGTGAAAAACCTCGGAACACTATTGGAGGAAAAAATTCACCAAATAAGGAGAGCTATTATTACAACGATAGCAATCGTCATAGTATTTGAGAAAATGTTGAAGATTCAATAATACATTCGTCATTGACATAGTGATTCGTGTTTGTGGACGCGTAGATATGCTACTAATTTTCGCGAAGAAGTTATGAAAACTGAGCCGAATGAAGTAGCCATACACTGGGACTGAAAAATGGTGAATGAGGAATTCGACGATTAATTCCTTTTATGACTTCTTTTATTGGACATGAGCATTGAGCATGAGCATGAGAATACCATCTGGAAATGGGAGAGATCAATGCATAAGGTGCTGATGGAATGGAGATGCATTAACGAGGTTCAAGCATTCTGTTTGTTGTTGTCATGCTGTAACACGATGGCAAAAAACAGGAAGACAGCAGAGGGCTTTTTTTATTAATACAGTAATTATGAAAGAATATGCTGATTGTACCATAGAGATATTACGTTGTTACGTTTTTTTGGAATTATTTTTCCGGACCCAGCGGGGTAACGTCCTTGCCAGCCATCCCAAGAGGTCGAGAGTTCGATTCCCGCCTATTTCCTTGATTGGTTTTCCTTGATCTAGGGCATGGGTTTTTGTAATTACCTTTAACGTTAAAGCATTGATAAAAGTGCGATTTAAAGGCCAAATAATCCTGTTTTCGGATTAGCACGAAGTAAACAAATGAATTATAAAGGCAAAATCCGCTTGCATAAAATATTCCCCACTTTACAAGGTATTAAGAGACACGGCCTCAGGTAAACAAGGACAATTTTAAAATCGGAACACAAGATAAGCTTGTTTGAAAAGAACTAATGGACACAGCAGGAAAAACCGTCACATTCACTCTGCGAAGGTTGCGGGAATATCGCTTCAGAGATAATTATCTAGAGTTTATTGAACCAAGTGTCATTTTTCTGAGGGAGCTCCTTTGCTAGGAGTATCATTTAAAAACTGAAATAGGAATAGTTTTACTGGCGTATTTCAATGAATAGAACAAATAAATCAAAGTCATTTATGTCCTTGGAGATATCCTCATTGATTTAGAAAACGCCTCCAATTCATTTTGCACATATAACTCAAAACATTGCATTTCCCTAGTTTTGCGTGCATTTATCTGAAATATAGATTCTTTACGCATAATTTAATAATATGTCTCGAAGATCTACAAAAATAATAATAAGTATTATTTAATGGCGGGTAATTGTTGAATACCTAATGAGCTACGGGGCAGCGAAATGGAGAGTTCAGAACAGTTGCCCCGTGAATCGCCTCCACCCGTACGACAGCCCTTCCTTCTTTCGCCGCATTCTTACGTGGTGCGTTCCAAAAGTAGTGCAATTAAATTCCCCGCGCCGCTCCGATTTGTTGGCCGGGAATCAAATCACTTGAAATAGGGGGGGGGGGGTTAAGCTATACCGCTAAACCAGTCTCAGTGCTCTTCAAGCTGTGGAAGCGTCAGGACGTCAGTTATTGTAAACCTCTACCAGCCGACCGTGTCATGAAAAACATGGAATCGACGATCGAGCGGAAATGTCAAGTGAAATTTTGCATCGTATTGAAAATGAACATGATTATTTGGATACCATTATCACTGGTGATGAAACCTGGGTTTTTGAATACGACCCAGAAACAAAACCCCAAAGCTCTGAGTGGCACGGCCCAGTCTCCCAAGACCAAAAAGGTAATGAGCAAATCAAAAGTGAATACAATGCTCATTGTCTATTTCGACAGTAAAGTAGTGATCCATAAGGAGTTTGTTCCTCAAGAACAGACGGTTAACGCTGCCTACTAGGTGGATGTGCAGGAAAGACTCCAAAAAAGGGTCATCAAGGCGTGAAAAGACATCTCCGCTACCTGGCAACTCCATCACGGCAACGAGTCTTGCCACAACGCGCTATGAGTCCAAGATTTCCTGGCCAAACACCAGGTTCCAACCCTGCCCCACCCCTTAATAGTACTGTCGTACTCCAGCAGACTTCTTTTTGCTCCCTTGGATTAAGGCAGCCCTGAAAGGAACCAATTTTCGTCTATAGAAGAGATCCAAGTAGTAGTTGTATTTAGGGGAAGCGACCAACAGCTAAGGTCATTTGCACAGTTAGGGATGGACAGGAAAAAATGAAGGGTGAAGAAAAACCCGGAGTCGGCATTAGCCTACTCTTAACGAAAGGCGCCAAGGGGTCCGCAGTTTAACGTCCCATCCGACGGACGGCGTAACCATTCAAAGTGCTCTCCACAAAGTACCTAAAGTAGGGATCGAGATACCACTGAAAATATTCGACGCCACCGGGGTTCGAACCCGGGTCCGAGTCAGTACGATAGGCCAGGCTTGAAGAATTTTAAGTAGTTTTTTGTGAAAATTTGTTCAATATATTAAGTTAAAAGAAAATAACTTCATTACTTTTGGAACGTACCCTGTAGCTTGATGTACACGTAGCTATCCGGAACAAATCCGTTTTCACTCGGAAAGACCGGAAAAACGATAGAAAATTCCAAGCATCCAATTTTCAAGTGCGTTGAGGTACGTTTTTCCGTCATCCTATTAAAATAATATTCAACATAATTTATTTTCTAAACAAACGAAAAAAATTATGGAACTTGTCGAAATAAATTCGGAGTTCCAAAATTAGAGATCCACACACTCCTTGAATCTGGAGCAATTACCCATATTCAAGTAAACGGTCGGAGATCGGGTTACCACGATTACGCTCTAAGATAAAGTAGATTTCAGATGGATCTTCGTATGAAACATGATTTTGTTCGTCTCCGTCGCTTGGGTGTTATTTATACTCTAATTGAACGTCTTCAAGGAATATATTTTTATTGAGTTGTACTATTGAACATTCCCAAAATTTATCCCACAAAATCAAAGGAAAACTTAGAAAGAAAAATGTATTTCTCTCCTTACCACGTTATTAGTGAATCCTTTCGGTAGATTTAATGGATTTACAGCATATACTCGTAAAACAGTTTTTAAATTATCAGTGATCGATTTGAAAGTGTACATTTTTAGAATGAGAGGTTGGTGGAGCTGACGAGCCTTGATTCCACATAGTAAGGTGTTTGGTCCAGGGCCAGGAAGAGCCCCCACAGATATTATGGTAAATAAATTACCAGGATTCAGTTTGCGAATTATATCATTATATACCGTAGTACAGGTTATCAAAGTATTTGCAAAATAAATACTCTGCGCCTTCCAAATTTCCAATACCAAAGCGTTGCTCTAAATTTACCAAACTACCTCAATGGTGCATATATTCACTGCTGTGAAAGGAAAAGTGTATTTTACCTAATTGAACTTAAATGATTTTACATTTTTTGTTTTAAAATACCTCAATTATCACTATTTTTAACCTTGATAGCCTTGATAATTTTCGAACCATGTTACGGAGAATGTTAGCGTCTTTCTGCGAAAGTACTCTCTGAAATACGCCCCAACACAGAGTTTGAACCGAGTGTTTTCTTTCATGGATAGGAATTCGTAGTCGAAATCGTACAATTAAGCCACGATGAAGAATTATTTTGCCGTTAACAACGATTCAGACATATCCAAGCTTAAGTAATACCCATTTGATACGCAGAATTGAAAATAAATACAGAATCAGTTGAAGAACTGGTTATAAGTCGATTGCCTTAACAGGATTTACCGTCCCTTATGGTAATATCCAAGTCTGACTTTGCTGAAGCAAAGCCGTAACTACCTTTGCTCCCGTATGTTATCCACCCTTTGGTACTTACGTACTAACAGCGTGGGATGTGCAGGCCAGCCTCTTGGGACCTTTGATTAAAACCATCGCCTCTAAAGTCCCTGGTACACTCCTAAGGGGCCCTCTTTGTCTCTCTCCTTGCCCTCTGAGGATAAGGTTTAGTATATTGAAAGGGTTTCCCCTTTCCCCGAAGCTCGGGACCCGAAAAGGGTTTTTTTTGTAATTTTCAAAAGTAAGTCAGGGATGCCTTTTCGAATGAGCCTACTCCGCTGACGTTAGTGTATTCATTCCATCAAAGGGTCCGAAGCGAGGGCGGAGGGGGTGAGGAGATGAAAACAGCAAATTCCGCGCGGAATGAAAAGGGCGGAGCGTGACTCGATGCATAAATTAGGGATTTATCTATAATCAAAAAAGAGAATATGGAGAAAGGTAAGTGAAACATGCGAATTCTTTCGCGCTAAATTAAATGTCCACGTTTGACAAGGATGGGATTCGAATCTTCCACGAGAGTGAGTGGGAAAGTAAGGTTTCAATGTCATCGCTCACTCGTCCCCTCGTCAAGTCTTCTCAATGATTCAACACGAAGCGAAAACTTTACATTTAATGGAAGCCCTCAACGTGAAATAACTCGCTTCTTTTATGAGACGCAATTGCTACCACCACTGTATCATCATGCTTAGTTTTGAGAATCAAATGAAAACTTGCGTGACTGCTCATAGAAGTGGTCCTGTTGAAAATAAGCAAAAACAAGAAATTAGTTGAAAATTAATTTTCTTTGACTTTCATATTAATGAAAACAAACTGATTAGTTAACAAGGAACAATTAAAGTCATGGATAACAATTACTTAGCATAGTTAATACACGGAAATGTAATATCCCATTAACAAGCATGGTACGAAATTATTTTTTTATATTTATTATCTCAGGTGTGTCCCCGGGATCCTGGCGACACCATTGGTGTGCTATCATGTCAGGAACAGCAAATATAAGTTTTGCTCATCATGATAAGCATACCTATTTGGCTAACCTCCGAAATAGAAACACGGTCATTATCCCAAATCTAATTTTATTTAATGTCGTACAATCAAGCCGTATTGGTAGGTAGTAATTAATAATTACACACCCAAATAATGCAATCTAAATAGATATAGTTAATATTAAATCACAAAATTATGATAAACTAAACAACAATCTGCAATAAACGACAGAAGGGACGACTTTCTTGTAGATCTTTTAATGTCCCAACCTAAACCTTTCAAAACATCGATTTGGATATGGAATGTTCTTTAAGAATAATTAGCATTTCCGTCAAACAGTTAGCACTAAACCACGGTAATTACAAGAGCTAATAGTAATTAGGGTTAGTACCATCAAAAGCTTTAACCTCTAAACCTTAAACCGCATGTACTTTCACTTAACGATAAGGAGTTTTATATGCAAATCCTCGCAGAGGCGAGACTTGAGTTGAGTGTGCTTTCGAGACTTGTTAATTTAAAAAAAAATCATGTTATCAGTACGGTAGTTAATCATAGTCTACCTCTCTTTCTTTCTTCTTACTCTCCAAGGAGCGAAAAATGTTGGAATGGAAAAACCCTCGGGCTGTAAGACGAGGGGCACGTAGAAATAGCAGCAGCTAGAAGAGCCCCCACGGTGGTCATGCTAATTGCCACCTCTCATAGAATTCCCGGGGCGGAAAGCGAAACAAGATGGCGTCGTTGAGAAAGGAATGGAGAGGGAGGAGGTAGAGGAAATTGGGAGGTGGAGGGGAGGGAGGCGGAGAGTCCACGCTCACTCCCACGCATCCCAAAGAAGGGCGAATGCTCTGGCGTTGAGCGAGGGAGAGTAAAGTTGCAACTCGAATGCCAGGGAGCGTGTTTAAGAGAGGGGTCTTTCGGCATTAAAAAAAAGTGAAATAAGCTCTCCTGCTCTCTATTTAAATTTTCAACTGGAGCGGTTGGAGGGAAGGGGGGGGGGAGAGGGAAAGATTGGTAAAAGCGTGAATCTAGATCGGCATGGGCGTTTATGTGCGTCTTCAGTCACCTCTCCATTTTGGCAGGGCAGTAAACGCATTTATATGGTACAGAAAAATATGAAAGTAGAGGTATTTGGACTGTTTAGCTTATGAATACTTAAAGGCTGATTATGTAAACATGAAATTGAGGAAAAGGTTCTTTCAGAAAGGATCGCTATTCATAACAACTGACATCTCGGCAGTAATCGACAAAATCGTACAATTTTCACATTATCCACGCTTAAAAGAAAACCTACGCATTAAATAGATGCAAATGCATCCGAAAGGTGACAGTACTAAATGGAGTAAATTAAGGAATCTGGAGATGAATTAGAAGCCAATAACTGTGTGAGTAATATCAATTTTCAAAAGATTCAACTCTACAAAATTGGGTTATTTTAAAATAAAATTGTATTAAATTGATGGAATGATAATAAAATAATAAAACAGTATTATTAAATGGGGGTATATCATCCTTAAAAATATACATACATATCAATATGAAATAACATATCACTATCTGAAAAAAGAAATATTCAAGACACCATCAGAATTTTCTCAAAAATGCTTTGTGCAAAACGTTATGGGTGAAAATAAAATCCCAAGCTGGTTTCCTATTTGTCTTCTAAGTTACATTCTCAAAGTTTCTCAATCCATGGCGGTAACTGAAATAAGTGGATGAATATTTGTGTTTTGATTTCCCTCCTACATATAAAATATGAAATAGACCTCGAAACAGATGTCAAAAATAGATACTTATGTTTTCAGAGTCATACACAATATACTCATCTTGTAAACTAAAACGATCACTTTTTCTACAAAATGGGTAATTATTTTTCCTCAAAAGTTAATAAATAAACCTTAGTAATAATGAACTGTTAGTGCATGTTCAATTACTGTGAACGATAACCTTCACGTGGCTATATTTTATCTACTTATAATCTACCATTTAACCACTAGGCAAGATATTTTTAAAATTAGATCACTAAGAATTTTAAAAACTTCGAAATTAATTACTTAAGTTCAACGAAAAATACCTGTAGATGAGTTTATTTTCTGCAAAATATTTTAATAAAAATCACTCCAAATTAAAGCTGCACCTAGCTGACCAGAAACAAGAAGAAATTAGCATGGTACGTAGTCTTGAATTAGGCGTAAACATAGTGCCAAGTGCTAAGTTGCTACTAGAGATGTGGTAGTTCGGGAGGTAGAGTGTTGAACTAATGACCGAAAGACACGGGTTAAATTCACGGGGCCGCCTCTGAGAACCAAAAGTTTCATCCAAGCTATGAGATTTTTCGGACATTATCCTGGGAAACCATAGATGGTAGAAGGAAGGAAACGGTCCCCCCTACCCTAATGCGTGGATTTCACACGCCGTTGGACCTAGTACTGGGTGAGCCCTACCATTACCTACCAAATCGACCTTAGGGTTATTGCGGTTATTTCCTACTTCAGTGATAATGTCACATATTTTAAATGCAAATGAGAAAGGATGGGAAGAGAGATAATAAGACCTAGTTGTTGTTTCTGAACGAAGGTTCATATTAATTGAATGATAAATAGAAATTTTATGATATATAATGTGTGCTCTCATTATGCGTACTAACTCTGTTTCTACCTACATAATAATTAATACCAGGCGTTATTTAATCGGTACTCCTCATTCCAAGAAAGCCCAAACACTTTGAATTTGAACAAATCCTAGAATATTTTGGCCTGTGTACCATGGGATTTGTAGAATATGTCCTTAAAATGACATTGTATCGGGCGCGTTAGAAGGATTGAACAGCCTCTCCACTAAGAAGCCAAATATTTACTTATATAGAAGATCCTAAATTTTTTAATCAAATCAGGAATCGTGTGGAATTATTTTTTTATTATATCAGGAATTATGGAATTATGGCTGAAAATTACCTCGTGGAAACGTGGGGGTTCCTTGGCGCTCACTTTGTTGCCATTACACTAGCGTGTCTTTGTTGCTAAGTAATGCGCTGTAGACAGAGCGCCTAAGGTTTAATGGCGACGGGTAATTAAATAAAGTGAAACAGGAGAGAGGGAAGGAGAGTAAGAGAGATTATTGAAAGGAGAGAGAGGAAGGGACGCGGAGATCGTTGTCGGAGAGAGATAGAGAGAAAAACGAAGAATGTGGTACGGACGGGAAGGAGGAGATGCAGATACGTAGACTCGGGGGCAAAGCGAAGTCAGGAGCCGAGAGAGTGAGAGAGAGCGGGCGAATGCAAGTTTGCGTTCCGGGCGCGTGGGTGCGCGAATTTGAATGGGGCAGTAGTGAGGAGGGAGGAGGAGGAGGAAGTGGAGAAGCGGGGAGTGAGTCCCTTTCGGGAGAAACGGGACGTGAGAAATTGGCGAGGGGTAGAGGGCGAAAGGGGAAAAAGGAGGAGAGCGAGAATGTTAAAATTGGGGGATTTTCCAGGGAGAAAGTGGATCTGGAGAGGGTGTGGCGAAGAGGAGTGAGGTAGGGGGAGGGAGGGAGGGAGAGGGCGAATGGAGAAAGGAGTGAAATGGCGGATAGGGTTGAAGTGAGAGAGCAATGATGCGGAACGAGGAGGCAAATGGAGGAGGGGATGGGAGATGGCGCCTTGGCGGGGGTGGGAAGGGGGAACGGCAGGGGGTGAGAAGGAGGCAGCTCCTGCAGGACGCCCGAGTTTGAGCAGGAGAGGGCGCAAGGGAGGAATGCACGTAGCCTGCCCGAAGCAAATCCCGGACCAACCATAATAGGCAATTCAAAATGCGCATCTCGTGAGGAAATTAGATCGCCTCTTATTTTTACGAGAACACCAAATATTCCTAACGCCAAGGAAATTACTACATGCTACTACATATAATTTCCAAGGTCAGAGTAATAAAAAATGTGTGACATATACTCTGAATTAATGAAACCTTTTTCCAAACTGCATGTTTTTCTCGAAATTTTTTAATGTATTCAGAGTTATATATTTGGATAATGGTTATTGTGAAGGTAATTTAATTTAGATTGGATTCATTTTATTTTGAGATACTGGAAACGCATGCGCTTTAAGGCACTGCCACTGACAAGTAATCCTGTAATTTAAACTACCCAAGCAGCTATATTTTATTATATCAGATAATTCTCTATTATGATTGGCAGTCAATAATTGTCTCCCTGCACACACAAATATACAGGTATATAGTACATATATATTTCCAGTCTGCACCATCGGGGCTGAAACCAGTTCTCAGGCAACTGCACCGGCTCGACCCACGAGAAAGAATAAATCCTTCAAGCACTGAAATTTCCCTTAACGTGATATATATATATATACACACGATATATATATATATACACACACACACATTCAAATACGAAGTCCTGCCATACGGCGCACAAATATTCATTCAAACATAGAAATAGGTATAAGGAAAGGGGATCGGAAAACACATAAAAGGCGTACACAGGACATGTGGGGAAGGCAGTTTTTTGAGCAGGTCACGAATGTAAAAATATTTCCTTAACCGGGATTTGAACACCGGACCTTCCACTTGCCGGGCGGATGCGCTACCAATTACACCACCGAAAACCTAATTTACACTGAGATCTGCGATGTTTTTAAAACACCCAAGTGCTCCGAATCGTTTACCAAAGGAAGGCTTTAGGAAGCTGTTCCACCCGCCAAAGGAGAAATAGACAATACACACAAGAAGAGGGGAGAGTTGGTTAGAAAGCATATAGTATCATAGAGAATAGGAACAGTACGTTTCATGGCACGCATAGCCAGAAGAAGAGATAAGCCACATTTATATATATACATACATAAATATCCATTTACAAGGAAATAAATATAAGGAAAAGGGATAGGAACATATATAAAGGACCAACACAGGAGAGGTGTGGGAGGCGAAAAAATCCCTTTTTTTATATGTTGTACAGACACAGGACACTTGTATGTTGAGTCTAAAATGCCTCATAAGCAGGATAAATGAAAGTTTTTAAAACAATGAATTGTCTTTCGACGTCCTATATTTTATACGGTACACGACGTTCTCGTTAAGATTATTTTTAAAATATTTTGATTATCATTATTGTATAATAATAGCAAGAAAATTAACGGCATAACTTCACTGTGTGAAGAGTAATACAAATATTGCGCATGGTAATAAAGGCTTAACTCACGAAGAAGGCCCTTGATGAATTTAAAATCCTTAGGGTTCGTCATAATTTTGTCTCCATCATACAATTTGCACGGCTAATAACCCATGCTACAGGTAACCCTGTAGCTTAGGAAGTTAAATGAGATACTCCGTAACCTGTATTCTAGCATAGAATTTACAAGAGTACGAAATGTACCCAGGAACTTAAAGTCATTTCCATGATGGAGCAAAAAATCGCTACGCCCTGACCCAAGCAAAGAGCCAATCCAAGTAAAATACGAAACGCTTCACTCATGACGGGAGCCACTGGCAAGAGAAATCAATCAGCTTTAATGGAAGAAATGTAAAGTCACAAATCATTCACGGGGCCATGAAAACCGATTTCCTACTGCGTCCAAATACCTCGGGGGAGGAAACCGCGAAGACAGATGACTGGCACACGTCAGCAGATGGACCGAAATGCATATTAAAGCCAATTTCAACCGCCGAGGCCGCGTCATTTTTGGAGAAAGGGGGGGGGATAGAATCCATCTCCCTCCGAGGCACGCCAGTATCTGGGGAAAATTGGGGGGAGGGGAGCCGAGTACGAGGCGGCCAACGGGGAGGGAGAGAACCCCCGGAGATTTTTACGCTTAAAGTGGAATCTCCGAGGGCTTTGCCTGGAAAGCGAAAATATTGCAAGGACCCGATATCCCAAAGCTTAAGGCGTTTTATGCCTCGTGCTAAGAAGAAAAGCGAGCACCTTTTCGTACCCTGACAGAGAACCAATTTCATGTACGAATCCTTGCTCTCTCGGGCAGAGACCAAGGGAAAAATAGAATAATCGACGAAAATATTGACATGAATTTAAAGCATGAAGACTTAGGATGGAAATGCTCAGCTGAAGCATTAAATGGTTCTCACCACTCTTCCGTGGCATTACTGTCTCTAACAAATTACCCTAATGTCGTGATTGACGGGAGCTCTCGGTCTCTGATAACTACACATAATTCATTACAATGGTATGTGGAGGGTCGATATGACGATTTGGACTGTAAGAGTCGAATTTAACTCTGTAGGTAATCGGGGGGTAATAGCCTAGAAGAACATGCAGAAAATAATACGAACCATTATGCAGTGAAAATGGAGGTCCCTGCAGTGTATGACCATATCGTCGGTACACGATGTTGTTTCTAGATCAGATATATCTCATAGTATTTTAACACACTTTTTTATCAGCTACTTTTGGATTCGACAGTTGTCTGTCTTCATTTTGTTAGAGACAGTCGATAGAATGGTTACTGAAAGCTATGGAAAATAATCAGAAGTATTATATCTTTGTATGAATCTAAAATATAACTATATATAAAAATATGAATTTGTATAAATTTATAGAAATATTTAGCATGTTCAAGTCCCGGTCAAGGAAATATTTTTGCACTTGTGATCTGCTCGATTCCACCTTCCCCACCTCTCCTTTGTTCGTCTTTATCTGTGTTCCTAATATCTATATCCAAGCGAATGAATATTTGTTCGCCATATGGTGGGATTTTCTTTTTTGAAAATATGTATATACTCGTATATACACACATACATATAAGGAAAAGGGATAGAACCCATATAAAAGACGAATACAGGAATTGTGGGGAAGGTGGAATCGAGCAGATCACAAACGTAAAAAAATTGTTTGACCGGGATTCGAAATACTCATCTGATGCTCTAGCCATTGAGCTATCGAGGAAAAGTAAATCACTGAATCTACAGTGGGATTTGTCCAACCACTTGCCTCGATTCTTTGGCCAAAAATGGCGTTGGGGAGCTATTTCTCCAAACAAAGGAGAAATTGATGAGAGAAATAGAGGAAAGGGTAGTAGAGAAAGCAATCATACAAGGTCGTAAATAATAGGAACAGGGCGTTTAGAAATATATCTCAAAATATGATATCACTTGCCATTTCTTTTACATCGATGATGAGAATTGAACAGCAATCTCTACCAATGGAGACCTTAGAAGACCACCCTGAAAACCCGCCTTCCCCCGAAAACTTCCGTGCCCTCTGAGGCCCCTCATTCAGGCGTTCTCTGAAAGCGGGACTCGCCCACTCGTCTCCACGAAACCTAGACTCCTCCTCAGCGCTTAGACCCCACCCCTCTCCAATCTGAGCCACGAATTCTCCCTTCCTCAGCCTCGCCCGCCCTCACTCCCTTTGCAAGGCGCACGCGGGACAAGCACCATTTGGCCTCTCTGGAGTGCGGCGCTAAAGGGAGTAATCTCAGTCCCTCCCCGGACTAGTTGGCTTTGTGATAGCCAGCCAGAGCTTTGTGTTCGTACGAGATGAAGCAGAGATGATGGAGAACAAGCTAGTGAGCCTTGCGCTCAAGAGAAGCCAATTAAGATGAGATCCCTCTGTCCCAACGGGATGGACCAATGGTTTAACACTAATAATACTTAACAATAACGTAACTCAACACTAAAAACGCTTGAGCAATTGTAACACTTCTTAGCCCCGCCAGATTTGATAGCAGCTGTTTACAGCACTATACCCAACCTTACTAATAACTTGGAAGAAGCCACATGGCTCCATTTGCACCCTCGTCCAAGAGTAGGTGGGAGACTTCAGTTAGCTACACTACTGTCCAATTCACTTTTCTCAGATGACGCCTAATCGCTCACACTCCAATTTGTATCATGCGAGAAAAATTCGCCCAAAAAACGTACGAAACTCCAATCAAAATCCACGAAGAAGTGATTCCTCGTAATATTTATGAAAAACGATAAAATATTTGCTAAAAGTGAAAGTGAACTCTTTTCTGAATACGTATGTAAACGATCATTGTTGAATTTACTTATTGTTTATACTATTAATCACAACACTATTTTTTACAAACTTGTCGTCAAATTTACGTAATTTGATTCTTTATGTTTTAAATTGGAAACATTTCCAAAATCCCGAGTCTCTTAAATTCTCGGTAATATTATTTATATTTTATTATTTCCATTTCTTTTCCGATTTTCATTTGAGAATTACATCAAACTCAATTGTCATGATGCAAATTTAAAATGAACGTACCTAAGGTACGAGCAATGGAGTTCAATTGCCATGCTGCCAAATTATTGGTAAAGCCTAGAATGATTCGCAAGTATGAAAGAACAAAGCAATCAAATTATGATACGATTTGTTTTATTATCCTATTTTTTGAGCTTTAATGGCTTTCATCAACGGAAATCATAAAAAAATATTCTTGGATCTCCAAATTAAAATTCATTCAGTGCTGTTCGTATGACGAAAAAGCATCTGGTTTAGGTGTGGACTGTAAGCTGCAAAGGAACTAAACCATCTTTGCGATGTTTCAACTCCCGTGGCCTTTCTAGTTCCCCAAGCCCATTTTCCTCCTCCACAACCTGCACAGAGTTCAATCAAATAGATTTGCAAATGAACGCCATCTGCAGGTAGCCACAACTGGCTCTTAACATATATATTTTATGGAGACTGCAGCAGATCTAATAAGTTGCGTAATGTTTATGATAAAAATTTCGTCCACTGGAGTGAAATTTTCAACCATAGAACAAATGAATTAGAATCCGTGAATTTCTCCTATAGCTGAGACTCAAGGGTTTAAATTATGCTAAATTTAAACTTTTCATTGTTATTTTAACAACGCACTTCGTATTTGGTATAAGTACCGATGATACCGCAAGTATGTGAAACGCATTGTACTTTCAAATAAAGCCAATGGAAAATTACCAATTCACTTAATATGGGCATTAAACTATTCCACGAAGTGAAGTCTGAAAATGTAAAGTGTATTTAAAAATTAAATTTCAATTCAAACTTTTTGTTTGAAAAAAAACTGCAGAAGAACTAATATTTTAAGTTTAAAGCTTTTGTGGAGGGAATTTTTACAGCCTTTCATTAAATTGGTAGGCAAGACCATACTTAGAAATTAAAGGACTGCCGCACAGAGGGTTATCTGTCTCATGAAACATTCGTGACCGCAAAAGTAAGAATGGTTGCGCACGCAGTTTGAACTACTCGAAAATAAAACGATACCGTTTGGTAATAGTCGCCAGTCAATCTTTTGCCTGGTGTCCTAACGTCCTCTGCCACGCCCTATGGAATTCAGAAAAAGACGCAGATGTTCGTTGCCTCTTAATTTAATTTACTTTTGAATGTCGTATAAGGTAAAGTCACAAGCCGATGAATCCCCTGGTTTTTAATGAAAATTCATCTCTATGCATTATCACATTTCAGCTGTATACGCAGGGTGCGATTCACGGAGCATCGGCTGCCAAGTAGTATACGATCGCCCCTTTGCATTCAAGCACGTGACTACGGTTGGGAAAATGACTCATTCGGGGCGCTTCCCTTCCCCCACGAGAGCGGGAATGGGACCATAACGGCGGCTCTCGCATGCAGGCCCGTTCGTTGGGCTGGACTACACACTATGAGGGCGAGCAGCGCGGCATTTCTGAGCCCGGAGGTGGAGGGCGACGCCACGGATGCACGCCGGAACCTCGTAGCAGGGGAGGTTCACGCGTGTCTGGGGCCACCGGGGAGGGTGTAGGCGGTCGGGGGGCCGGCGAAGAGCAAGGCCCCGGAGGGGATGGGGGAAGGTGCCGTGGGAATGTGGAAACGTGTCGATGACGGGCGTGTGCTTTGAGTAGGGCAGGGGGATTCTGTGTGCTGAGGGTGGGGGAGGTTTGGGGCGGAGGAGGGATTGTTTGGGGCGGATTGTCGGAGAGATTTGGAGGGAGCGTGTCGGCGGGGCGAGTGTAAACCAAGTGAGCGGAGAAACTGCGAGTGTTCGACGAAAAATAATTTTATGGCCCGACTGGAAAATAAAAAAAATAAAAATAAACAGGAGATGTATGTCCCGGAGCGTAAAACCTCTTTGTTTCCCTCGAATGGATTTAATAATGTGCACGTACTCGATAGAGTAAACTGCTTTATCGTGTACAGAATAAATGTTTTAAATACTTTTCCTGGCTACGACGATGCAAATAATTAGATCTCACTCATCTCTCCAATTTTTTTATGATTATTAAAGGTGACCCACAGTTGTGTTCATTAGGTATAGAGATTATTTTGGGATTTTTAGGGTTATTGATACTTGTAATGGGAATATCCACGCTAGTATTTCAGGCATAACTTGTTACGAGAAATATTTTTCGAAGAGGTATAATATACCCATCCATTTATAGAGGATTATAATCGCAAACAACTGGAAGTAGTGAACTCTGGAAAAATTAATTTCCGACCTGGTACGTGAGCCGTTCAATAAGTACTCAGGAAAAAATAAAAAAATATTATTTCGAGTAGATTTTTTTCTTAATTTTCAATATAATTTATTTTTAGCATAATAAACTTCCCCCAGCGTTTCTCCAGTCTTTTTTTAGGCAGTCAAAATGGGCGTCTGTGTTGTTGATAACCTTCTCGTTTGACGTGAATCGTTTTCCGAAGAGCCATTTTTTCAAGTTTGGAAATAAAAAAGTCACTGGTAGCCACACTTTGTGAACACGGTGGATTTTTTAATAATTCGAAATTTAATTCCATAATTTTCGCCAACGACGCATAATACTTGCCATTTATTGTTTTCCTTTTTGTAATTAATCGATGAAGATGATTCCAAAAAAAACCAGTGGCCATCACCATGTCGGCCGATTTCACCGTTTTCCCCTTTTTCGGAACCGGTTTGCTTTTAGAAAACCACTGTTTTGACTGTTTATTTATCTCTTGATAATAGTTATGTATCCATGCTTTTTTCCACAGTTACCTATCGACGAGGAAACTCGTCAGGATTGGAACGGAGGAGCGCCAAACCAACCTCAGCGTTTGCTCCCCACTGAGATTTTTCCCGACATGTCGAATTTTTTCGCACCCAATTTTACGTGCAAAATTGAAAACACTATGTCTTGCAATATTCCTGTGGCCTCAACTATTTTGGAACTTTTATTCGCCGATCACCAAAAACCATATTTTTTCAACCATTTCGGAGGAAGTCGTTTCCTCTGGGCGCCACGAACGAACTCCATCGTTGCTGAATACACGGCGACGTTTAAACTCATTTACCCAATCGTATCTGGTCATAATCAGAGGAGCAGATGTTCCATGAACTTCATCCAACTCCACTTTGATCTCTCTCGGTGTAAAGACTTTTAAATAAAAGTGTTTAATTACCGCACGCAAATTATTTTTAACATTTTTCTAAATAAACAAACGTTTTTTGCTTCAAGCGACCATCAATATGAAACAACGAGATGAATATACCTGAAACTTTAACAGCAGTCTAGTGAAAAATGAGGCTCATGGTTATACATAGGTAGTGGAGGGAAAAGTTTTTTTTCGGAAGTACGTTATTCAGTTCCGGAATAACAGAATCAATTGCATCACTCACTACATGGCGTAATTAATGGAAAGCAAAAAATTATATCCAAGAATAGCATGCGATGCAATTGAAAGCATCAGAATTTAACTGCTAAATAGAACTAAATGTGCATAGCCGCATCGAGAAGGTGGTTCAACCGACGGTGGTCAGGGAAATTTTGGCTGGTTAGCACACTATCGATTCAGAAGAGAGAGGCCGATTTGGAGATTGTTAATGCAGGGTGTCCCACGCCCTGAATCAAGAACCAGAACATTTCGCTTTAGTCCGAAGAAAGGAGGCAGGCGATGGAAATAGGAGCGACACCATAAAACATGAATCTGGAGCAATGACTGGGTCTTTTCTTGGGATAGGTCAGAGGACGGTTGGCCGCCAAATGAATATTCTCCACCGTACGAGACGCTATTAAGATCTCCTAAGAGAATATTTTAAGAACACATCCGAATGGCCCCGAGGATAATACCGCGAGCGCTCCATGTTTGCTTTCCTACGTTTGGTACCCATCACATTTTCATGGGAAAATATTCAGACGTTTTCCGTCCCCTACATCAAAAGAATTTTCAGTGCGAAACCTTTATAATTAGTTGCCACCCAGCGGGTGAGACAATCGTCTTGGAAGCCTACTCATTCAAAAATATATTCTGGGAGGACTTCGTCAGTATTTCATCCAACTTCAATACTCCTGGCAAGGGTGGATCCTAACAGGCGTACATATGTATCACTGTTCCACGCTGTATAATTGCAGAATTTTTCCAGAGTCCTTTTCATTCATCATAAGGAGGGACATAAATCAGCTATGTGTGCGGTAAATCAAAAGAAAATAGAAAATTCTTTATAGCCATTCACAAATTATTCGGTCATTTTGTTATCAATAAGAAACCCATGTATTTATTCATCGCTGAGGATATAGGTATGCGCATTTAAGTAATGAAAAAAGCTTGCAGACAAAAAGTTTACAAAAATAATGAATCATTGATGAATTGAGAGAGGAAAATAGAGTGAGACTCATTACGATAAGGGTAAAATAAAAATACAAAAAACTTAATTTTCTACAACAAGACGTCAGAAACCCAAAATCACGACAGCGAGAAAAATGGATAATCAGAGCACATTGGTAGAATGAAACCAACGATGTCACCATCCAAATACATCTATCAATATCCTAACCAATGCACTATGGTGGTCCCTTACTTGGTATTGTACTGTCAGTGAAGATAGTCGATGGTTTAAATACTGCTGGCTTAATGTAGACACAATACTTGAGAATTGCACTCTATTGCTTACGCGATCAATAGTTCTTCCCTCAGCATACATGCTTGTAATAAATAAACCAGTGATTCATAAATATGACCTTCTCCTCATCAATTATATTCCTCGGGAGAACTGTTCCCAAGCACACTTGCCGCCTCTTCTCTTTCTCTTCAAATGGAATTTCGCCGTCCTCATCCCGTCTCTTGCATTGCATCTTGCATTATGTTCCTCGAGGTGGTTCCCAGAAAGCCTTTCCTCCCTACAATCCCTTCCTTTGCGAGGTTATGTGGCACTTCCTCATATAAATTCTTTATCCATCCCTTTCTGGTTTTTCTTGCCTTCCGGCTAATCTCATTTCTTATCTTTTTACAGCACTGTTGTCCTTCAGCGCTCGAGTCCTCCGGCTTTCTTTTCTCTCCAATTAGCTCCACAGCTTCCTCCGACATCCAGGACTTCCTCTTGACGGCTTTCTTTCTACCTACGGCTTCCTTTGCTGCTTTAAGTAGTCCGCTTTTAATATTTTATTATCCTCCACTACTGCTCCGGTGTCATTACGTTTTTCTGAGCTCGTTCCATTTGCAGCGCACGTTGGAATACTAGTCTCGTTTGAGTTACTCCTATTTTCTCCTAATTGTCCGACCCCTCTTCATTGTCTTCTCAGATTTTAGGTGGCCCTCCATCCTTGCTGTACGATAGTAATTGCCAATATCTGCAGTTCTCCGTTTATTCCATTTCATTTTTCTCACATGACTTAATAGAAAATATAAACCTTGAAATAAATTAGGAAATGATATTTCGACTTAGTTTCCAATTCTATTAAAGTAATTTGATGAAATCCAAGTGATAAATCATGTGATATCTTTTAAGACATATTAATTCGTTATTTTTAAATGCCCAGCCCTTCAATTTCCTTTGGTGAACGGCAGAGCTATTGAAAGATATAGCTCGACAAGGAATGTTAATGCTCTCAAACAATATGCTCTGTTTGCTACTATTAGCAACGTCTAGAATCGTACAATGTGTAGCAAAGGAGAGCAATGAACGGGGACAGAAAAGAAAATTTACTTTTTAGTATAACACGTGAATCAAATTGAACTTTTAACATAGTTTGATGCTCTATTGACCCAATGCAGACGAGGATTAACACTAATAACCGCCACCAACTAAGCTAATGATGCTCCTATATCGTTTGGTCATCTAACTGTCCACAATACATTCATAAATTCCCTTTTAAAAGTTACACTTTTACATAAAATTCCATTCAAGAAGCCCGTCGTCACCTGGCAATGCTAACGTCAATGAAGTAAAATGAAATTTCGTCATTTACACGATTGGACAAGTTTAACTTGAATCGACTTGTATTGTTCAGTTTCCATCCGAGTCCTCGCTTCGAATCTCTTTCAAAAGCATAAAAAAAGATCTCATTGGTAGACTCGAATGCCGGGGTCGATAAGTAAGGATAGAATTCAGCTCGAACTAAGACCCACGGGCAATAAAACTCATACATTGAGAGTATGTTCGACCACCCATTTTGTCAAGTCCCTGTGCCAACATTCGATTCCTTACAAAGTTATAGTTAGTATAACATGGCAATTTATGGAATTTACGAGAGATGGATTTAGTTCAGAGGATTCACCCGTGAATCGCGCTCGGAACCTTCCAGCCAAACTCATTGGGCTACCTCAGCTCTCTAAAATATAAATGGATGTGTTATTCTATCGGATGGAGTCTACGAATCAGGACTCACGTTCTTACAACATGCTCAACGACACTGAACCTCGTTCGACGCTATAGCGGTACAAACCCCCCATCTTGATAAATTTTATCTGCTCTCAGTTTGTCGGAAATAGTCTTCGTCTTGTATATTCTAGTATGCATGAATAATATACAAATTGTTAGTGGTTGTTACTTATCACGCAGTAGTAATCGAACTGATAACTAATCTCATAGTAAACCCTATGATCATGTGCAGGACTTGTTTTAATCGTGATTAAATTGCTGAATGCCGTGTACCCCAAAACTTGAAAACCAGGATGTTTTTTTTACATTTGTCATCATCCAAATTCAATTCTTTGAAAGTATTAAGCTTTAAGAATTTTATAAATTGCTCGAACCGAAAAAATGTCCTTGGCATCAATATCGTCACGATAATAATGGGAATGGGATGGGGAGTGTATTAGACAGAGAGTAAAATCAGGGGCGGGGAGGTCATCATTCAGGCGGGGGCTTCACGCTGGAGTTTGAGCATTCTTTCAAGGCACGAATTTTAATATGTTTCGTGTAATTTTATATCTGAGGGAAAAATAATGAATTGCCTTCAAATTCGAAAAAGTGCTCCAACTTTAATTACCTTATTTTCTTCTAAGAATTGTGACAACTTAATTTTCCGGAAAAGTGGTCTCCTTATTAAGCCACAAAATGCATTAAGGTCCGAAGTAGAACTATAAAAATACGTGAGGGAATAAGTCCTTAAATTCTTTTTTTACGGCGTAAGAGCACTTCGCCCAGGTTTTTCGTGCGCCAACTAAGTAAATTGGAAGAACTAAAAAGAAATACTACACTGGCAAGGTTATAAGGACTTATGAGACTTTTCCCAGCGGAACTCACTTCAAAAGTGCTCCCGAAAAATGAAAAAAATCAAACGATCTAATTCGGAAATAAATTTCGTTTTCTTTTTATGCCATGCAACCAATGCAAGATCAAAGTAGTTTTCTTGTGCTCAGGCAATAGCTTTTTCCATTAAAAAACATAGGACGAAAGATAAAAAAATCACGTCTTCAAGGAGACCAAATTTCCAGGTTCTCTGCTCTCTTAACAAGTTAGGAAATCGGTGCGGTCCACTTCCTTTTCGATCAAAAATAAATAATTAGTGACTTCCAGAATGGAAAGGTAATTAGAAAATGTCCAAAGTGTCAGAGTAAAACGATTCGCCCAGGATTTTACTCTATATAAATTATTTTTAATATGTTTGAAAGGAAAGGGAACCCAATGATAAAGTTCAGAGAATGAAAGGGGAAGGAAGACGGTTGATAGAAGAAATTTGAAGGTAAGATAGGTGGATGCAGGAGATATTGAGAGACAATGGAATGCTGAAGAAGGAAGTATGCTGGGAAAGTGAGGTCGAGGGAGGAAAAGAATAGGCATTACGGATGATATTAAGATATTGAGGTAGAATACACTCGAAGCTTATGAATGAGTTATTGTAACATACAGTATAGTATGGGGTCTAATGATATTTTTCATTATGCTAGTTAGAGCTTAGGAGTACAGCAGTGCGCAGTGACAAGTTCCTTCAAAAATTTACCCTTAGCTGGCAGGCTACTACTGATAATTATCATTTTATTCTCATATATTATATTATTATTATAGTCATTATATAGATTATAACCATAAATAATAATAAAATTTAAGAAAAATATAATATCCATCTAGGAATTATTAACATTTGATAATTCCCACAGATCATATATTTAGTAGTCTTTGTAAATTAATAATGGCGCGACTTAAAATTGGACGGTTAGTTGGCAAGAGAAAGAGAAATTGTGCAGGTGATACATACGTGTACAGGAATGTCAATGGATAATGAATAATTAATAATAAATAATAATGGATGGATGAATGTATGAATATCAAGTGGAGTTTGTGATCAGAATAAGTTCAAGTAATAGTGACAGCGTCCGTAACTAAATTCATATTCATAAAAACCATATTCAACCTCATCCAAAGATGTAAGTATGGCTCATAATATTATGGACTGCCCCCCTACCACACACCTTTTTGGTGGCTCGCAGGGTATTTATGTAGATGTAGATGTAGACTGATTACAGGCGGAAATCATTCAGATATGTCTGGAAAAAATTTTGAGTTTTGCCTCGATTATCTGTCCAGTCAATTAATTCGATTCACTGTGCGAACAATGGCAAATAATTTGGTAATACATGGAAATTAATACATTAATATTATTTTAAATTTATCCTTCCCAAAATATTCATCGTCCCATTAAAAATTTGCCGGAAATATCGATAAAAAAGGTGAAAAAACAAAACAAGTGCCACCTACAGGCTCTGAATACCTTTACAAAATTTTAAAATTAATAATATATTTCTTTAATTACTTTTTTAACAATATGCAATACTTTCATTTAGTTATTCGGGAAATCTTTCGGATATATTCGCAAATTTATCTTTTTAAAGTTCCGAAACCCTCGTGAGACGCACAAATCCGAGGACAAAATGCATGATCTTTAAACCTACTCCTCACCTAAGGGCAGGTCACCGACCACGAGAGAACTTGGGCATCATACCATCATTATCATGAAACATTCACTTTTCGAGTAATATGTTCGATAGTTGTGTCTAACGTTTCTGTTGCTTTTCCTACGGCTGATTCACGTATTCGCTGATTCACTGATTGACAGATATCACTATGAGTGATTTCATGTAGTAATGCACCTGCTCTCTTTACGAAATGCAAGGTTTATGCATGAATAATGACTTTTTAGAACATGAGTTTGACTGCCGCGTTAAGCTAAGAATTGAATAGATAATTCTCTACACAGTAACAATTTTCCTATTTTTTTATATTTATCTGTTGTCAATAATCATGCTGAAATACATACCCGCCCCAAGGGCTAAACCATAGTTGTTACTTAGATAAAACTTTGTATCTCTATCATAACTCTATCAGCTGATTTTTAATTATCAACAAATTATTTTTCCACTTTTATTCATCATAATAGGGAGATTCAAATGAAAATCTTGAAATATATATATATATATATATATATATATTCAACCCCGTAATTTCCTGTAAAAACAAAAGAGTTTCAGTTATATTATATACCATGCATGTATTATCCGTTGTGTGCAATAGAAATATTCCAGCACTTTGAAAGTTCATGATGGCTCTAGAAATACCGTGCCTTTGACTGCTACTAGGGCCAATGGTGTCTTGGTGTGCCTGACCTGGTCAAAGGGAGTATCTTACATAAGTAATGCTGTTTAGGAACTGCTTATTTCACATGTAAACCTGCTGGATGACAGGGATGAATCACCAACTTTCATTCATTGATGAAATTCAATTTTCTCCTCTTTACTACTCTACAAGCAAATGAGATTATACTATTCATCTGTCTTGCATGTTGCAAATGCAGCTGCCATATTTAAACTATTATTGGACCATGCTTTTGAGATCTGGTACCATACTGCTAACCGTGGCATACTCTTCAAACCATGGCCATTACTGAATTATGATCTTTTGCTTTCCAGGCAAATTTCTGTGGAAGACCCGAGTAGCCTTTTCCATGTCTATCACTATTACCAATCAACAGGACAGTGGGAGACCATTTTGAAATTTCAGTGCACTTTTAAGAATTATACAGATTCACCCTCGTATGTACATGTAAAAATGAAATTCACAAAATCATATTCTTCCTGCTTAGCGAGAAGTGTCATCATTGATGCCAATGAATATGCATGAGTAGAAGAGAATACGGCGTTGTTAAAAATATCCCAAATTGACGATTTCTCGCCATTTTTCATAAAATTAGTCATGAAATGAACGCTTTATCTTGACTCACATGGGAAATTCTCGTTCGAGTCCAAGCATCGAATTCCACCGACGGCGTGGAATTCAAATATTCATATCCACTCCAGCGAACTAGCATCTCTCGCCAGTTAATATCGAACTCGCCAATCACAGCCGTTGACCGTATAATTCACCATGCGTCCGGAATTAAGTGTTATTAGATGCCAGCCGCGGTTTTGCATAGCAGAGCAAGCGCGAAGCTCATATCCCTATTCTCCAAGTGAGAATAACTTACTTTAAAGCCCTCCCTACGATTATAGTTTCAATGTAGTTAATAGATTCAAACTTGATTCGTCGAAAAAATGCTTTCATTTTCCAATACTCTTACCACAAATTTTGCAATTACGATGATAGTTTCATTTTCAATTCTGTTTGGAAATGTGAAATGGGAAAGTAAGCTTCGTGACTAAATTTACCAACCAAATATATTCTATTCAGCAATTGAGCACCTAAATATATTTAAATATCTATATGCAGAGAAGAAAATCAAATAGAATAAATAGCAGATTAAGATACTATTAACGCTAAAACAATCCAATGTATGAAATTATGGCGACACACATTTACATTTCTTCGATGTGAAAATATCAAATTGTTGCATTCCAAGAGGGAGACACACTTCACGACAGCTTTCTTTAGACATATTTATGCCATATACTTTTACTGGGATAACAAGAGTTATGATTTCATATAGGTATATGGAAATTTTTGGCTAGGGAAAATGCCACAAATGACGTTGGGTGCGTTCCGAAATTCACCGTTTGTGCTGCCTCAATTTAGAACGCAAAATGGTACTGCAGCCAGAGGAGCGACCAAATATGGGGTGGAGCGGTTGATAGCGTACTGACTTCCCACCCACAAGTCCCAGGTTTGAATCCTTGAGAAAGCAGACTTTTTTCAGTGATATCCTGATCCCTACTTTGGATCTGAAGTGCTTTGTGGATAGCACTTCAGCTGAGTACACCGTCCGTCGGTTGGGACGTTAAACTGCGGACCCCTTGGGGACTTTCGTCAAGAGTAGGCTAATGCCGACGCTGGGTTTCTTTCCACCCTAACTCTTTACCCATTCATCACTGGCGTAAATAACCTCAGCTGTCGGTCATCTCCCGTAAAACTACTACCACTATTTGCCAAATATTTCGGATGGCTCGTTGGTGGAATTGGCAATAATCAATTTTAACAAGCGCGAGTGATGAATTGATTAAATTTGACAGCATCTGATGCGAGTAAATGAGTGTTCATTAGTTTTGAGAATATAACATTGGAATAATAAATACATAACTTAATATAATAAATACTTCAATACTTTTACAATACAATTTTTACGATACATTATTTCCTTCGATAATTTTTAGATAGCCGTACGACTTTGCTCCACCATCCGCCTTGAACCATTGCTTTCTGACGGGGATTCGAAATTATAGCATCACATTCGATTCGGGTATTTTTCAACCGTGTTTCAGTCCGAAGACCGGCTGACTGCGGCCCCCCATTTCCTCCCGATGCTAAATCCCTCGTAAGCCATCACACATAGGTCTTTCCTTTACTCTTCATCCATATTACACTCCTACGCATTTGACCCTCGGTCTTTCTCCTTGAGCATCCTCTTCCAAGTTTCCCCTCTGTTCCCTTACAGTTTCTGAAAAAATACATTGCGTCTTTAGGTGTACTCCGTCCATCTATTTCCACCAATCAGTTCACGTTTAAAATAAATAATGTATCTCCTTCATTTTCTCAGTCACTATTTTCCCAGTGTGCGTTTCATATTTTCTTGATAAATTCTCAGAGGCGTCATCGTATTAATCACAAAATATCCCATTAATTTTAATTCGAATATAGCGTCGACACTAATTTCAATAGTCATCGAGAACCATTTAATCACTCCTGTACGGGTAATTGTAGGTCGACCGTTTTTTTAAATTGCAACACGCATTTTTCTGCCTTTTTAAAAGTGAAATTTTTGTTTCGTATTTACGAATGCAAGTTGGTCATTTGGGAAGGTGCATTGTTGATGCGAATAGTATAAATTGTTTTGTGGCTCAGTTTCCTTGCGAGGGAAAGTTATCAACATGACTAAATGAACGATGCTGCGTAAGATAAAAGTTGTTTTAATTATGCGACTTCCTTTAAATATGCGCGTCGGCATTTCAAGAGCCGACCGAAACCCGCTTCTACGACACGGTGGACTGACTATCTATAATAAACACCGCGTCGGAAATTTCCGAGAACTCCACCGTTGACTTCAGTCCACCGCCTGGAGTGCAAACTCAAAACTATCGATAAGTCGGATTCAAATAGCACTCTGGGGATGGAGGTTAAGCTAACCAATCGGGAGAACGAGGGGGGGAGGGGCACTTTGCACTTTGGCGGCGGAAAGGGAAGCGATCGACCGATACCCTTCAGGAAGTTCACCGCGTCGGGTGCAGTCGAACCCCGAGTCACGTCTGTGCACCATCCGACAAAAATTCCGATTTTAATGGATCCGTTTCACTCACACCCCACTCCCGTTCCGCATTCCCCACCCCACCCCTTCCATTCACTCTACCATCCCTTAACTAACTCAACACACACACACATCCCCCAACTCCCTCCCGATGCTCACCAGACGGAGACAAAAACCATAAGGTGTCGCCCCCTCTCCCTCTTCCCCCCCAACCTCACCCTCGAAAGACCTCGTAAATCTTAAAAGGACCGAAGTGCGGTTGCTGGCCCTGCGACGTCGTTAGGGAGAAGGGCAGATGAGGGAGGGAAGGGCGGCGACTGCGGGTGATGGGGAAACCGTGGAGCAGCCCCGCGCCGCCTTAGGAGCGAACAGTGCGGTCCGTTGTGGTCTGGCGGCAAAGGGGATGGAAGGGGTCGTCTTTCCTCCGAGGTCCGACGGAAATCTGCTCCCTCCGAGAATCACGTAGCGGAAGTCTGGGGTCATCAAGAATGGGAAGGGTACAAATGGCCCTCGGGGCAAGGGATCTGGAAGAAGAACTCGCGGGAGGAAGGGGGCGGACGAGACGAGCTGATTGGATGAGGAAAAACAAGGACTGGGCCGAGTTTTGTGTGCCTAGGTCCAGGAATATTGTGTCTACGCGGCGAGAATGCTTGCTTGCTTGCTCGCTCGCATCCCCCGACTATTTTTATTTTTATGCGCCGACGGAGATGTGAGGGTGAGGGAGGCGGGGGCGCTTAGACGCTCGCAGAAGGCCCGTTATGAGGAGGCCTTTTGGTGAGCGCGGGTGGGAGGGTTCTTATTTTCAAACGGGAAATCCAGAGAGATTTAATGAGAGAGAGAGGGAGGGAGTCGCTTTAAACGCCCGAAAGGGGCTGTTCGAGTTGGAGGGCCCTTAAATCCCCGACGAGTGTGAACGAGAACACCGTTGAGCGAGGTTATGGCGGGAGGCTTTAAAAGGGAAGTTCTGTTTGGAATGGTGCGCGAGAATTGACTCTTCTGTTTTTTCTCGGTGGATCGGCCGTGACTTTCTTCAGAAAATAAAAGTTTGGACGCCTCTCTTCCGTCGAAGTGTGGCGGGGTTAATTTGACGAAGCTGGATATTTTTTTATTTTTTAAACATCAACCCTTATTCCTTCGAGGATGGGATTTATGAGAGCGGATGGTTTTCGAAGCCGCGAAACACGGAGCACGTTCACAGCATATACAGGTATTGCCTTGCCTTCGCCCTATATTGCCTTAGCCTTCGCTTCTTTATTAGGACGTGATGTTATTCTGACCAGCGCTGCAAAAATAAAAGATTTTGAGATTAAATTTAATTTTTAATTTTGAATAAATTTATCCGCTAATATACAAATTTTATCAATAAATCAATGATCATGACGACGTTCAATTTTAAATTATGATTTTTCTAAGAAATAGTACAGTTTGGCATTTACGAGAGAGCCACTGGGATTGACTAAGTGACAGGGTCTAAAAGGCGGTCACTACTATTCGGTTCAGCTTTGAACTAACTGAACTGCAGTCTTCACTCGCTATCTTTTTCTACCCCAGAGCCCCTCTTTTTATTAAGTATCCTTCTTATTGTCTCACCAGTAGATCCTTTTTTGAAATATCATTATTCATTCATTATCAATATTCACATCCAAAAAATATTTAGAACAAAATGCGTTTTGGTGCCCGTTAGAATGTATCCCAATAGGCAATTGTAAGCATAGTATTTTATTGGCAGACATTTCATCATCATAACTACGTCCCAGGATGTAGGTAGCAGTTAATAATGTTCAAATAACCGCGATAAAGCCCTTCGGCTACCCGTCAGATGTGAATTGGGTGTTTATTTCCCTGGACCTCCACGCTCTTGGCCTGCGCTCGGTTCCTTCGGACAGAGGAGACTCTCAGCGATGGGCATAAAACTCCGAGATTTATGTCCAGAGAAGCGCACGCTTGGATCGATCGATTTGGATCTGCCTGCTCTTAGGAGCTTGTCGTTAACTGACGACGTACCAGAGACTGTTTTCTCTCCACCCTTAATCTATCTTTTCGTGAAGTAATAGGTCTTAGAAGCACTTCACCAAGAAATGCATGGCACGGAAAATATTTCGTTATGGGTGCGAGGTCCTGACAGGCTCGAAACGGAGAGAAGATGAAATCCAAATGCACTGATAATGAACAAATAAGCTCCACGAAGAGATCAAATAAATAACTATATAAATGTTTTTTTTTAATCAAGAAGATGAGAAGTCTTTAAACATATTTTGAAGCCAGATAGTTTTCTGGAAACAATTTTGAGAAGAATGTATACGAAATAACATGCGGGAAAAGACACCGGGTGAGGTTGCGATACATCAGCTAATGTTGAATCTGTGTTGAATGTAAAAAATAATGACTATTAATTCTCGTATATTTGTTTCGTCTCAATTTCGGTTAAAACTTCATGTTTTTCTGAAAAAGATGATGGAAGGAAGATTAGTATTATTTCAGAAGGCAATTCCATTTTTGGGTATCTTTTCCAATACTACGTATTACTAATCAAATATCTACTATTGTTATTAAACATTCCTGCGCTACTAAATCACACTCTTACTTTTTAGTGTCTAATTATTTCGTGCAGAGAAAATTGCCAATATGGCTTTCGGGGAAATAAATGAAACCTATCAACCTCTGGATTGATTGATTTCAGGTTGTAACTGAATTTGCTGCCTTACATTGAAAGAAGTTCATTACCAAGGCTCCCCAAATATTCAGTTCAAAATTCCTTTGACTTTATTCTGAATTCTTAATCAATCCTCTTAAATATTTGGATTTCTTTTTAATTTTTTCGTCATTTACATCTCCTGGAATGAAAGAAATTCTGCCTATTTTTAGATGAAGAAAACGACCCGTCCACCTTCAAAACCTCTTCAATCAAGTGCTTTTAATTACTTTCTTTGGAAAAATGCACGCAGTAAGTCGTTTGGAAGGTTTCAAAGAAAGAAAACACGAAGGTTTCTCAATCCAACTAAGGTAAAATGAAAGGCCAATCAAGAATCAAACGAGCTAAACAACTTCAACCATCATTTTGGTTCAAAATTGAAACACACTGGTACACACGTGTGGTCGGTCAAGCGAACACCCGGTGAGTTTCTAAATAATCACAGTTTTTCAATTGCTAGTCTATAGTATGGCTAACTTTGAAGGGCAGTTAATAATTCGATTCATGGAATTTTTTAAAAAAATGAGGAATAAAATCATCACAATATTTTATGCTTGCTCCAAACTCTTTACAAATTATCCCTACATATTTCCCAAATGTCAATAAAATTTTTGCTACCGTCATTATGAACGAAATCTGGATATATATGTCGATAAACCGAAACACGTGTGGAATAATAAAATTAAGGAACTAATTCATCTATCTGCAATTTCATGTCTCCCACAATTTATTTATAATAAATTTATGGAATATAGTACCCGATGGAAAACTTCCTTCTACGCATTTTCTTCCTGTTCATTAAAACGAATGTGTTAAAACAAATGACCACACTTAAAACCAGATCCATTTTTTAATTTTTCTCGTAACTAATGCAAATTTTCTCTAAAAACTTTATTTTGCACTCTAGAACAGAATTGCCTTAATATGGTGGACGGCTCACTCACATCGTGAGGGCTAATCCCATCACCCATATCGATACATATATTTAAGAAATCCTACGATTATTCTCACCTACATAGAAATAGATATATACGTTCTAATTCGAGTCCTTTTTAAGGATTTCATCTACATTACAACTGAAAATTTCAAGGAACCATTTTTCACTACATTTTTCCAAATGTCAATTTTGGTTTTGAATTTAAATTTCAATCAGTGCAAGCTAATCGGTTCTCATGCAGCCCTTGTACATTTCGACTTATTTAATTTTGGTGTTGAAATATTTTACATAATTAAGCTATTTTTTCAATCAACTTAACTGGATACTGGGAGTTACTTTCAAGAAATACCTTCGATTCTCTTTCTCAGTTCATGAGCTTTGGAGACAAGTTTTCCTCCTGACAGGCCAACAAAGTTCATTACGAAACATCATAGATTGAGACACTCATCCCATTTCATTACAAAATTTGAACAAGGTGGGATTGAAACCTATTTTTCATATATTTAAATTCAATGATTTTTATTATTCGATTGACATCTTAATAACGTATTTATATGTGGCTATATTTCCATTAGACAGATGTACAAAAAGACGGAAATATGAATTGATTCATTTCTATTAAGAAACTCCGAAACATTTTTAATCTTCGATCTTTATTGATAGATACTCCGATTATGAGTTGAAATGTATTCCATCAACATGTTTTGAGTTTTAAAATTCGATCCAATGCAGTGATGCGCTAGATTTATTGGCTATTTGTTTATAGGCCACGGCTATCAGGCAAATAAACTTAGCTGACGATTCTACAATTTGTAATGTTTGGTGAACGGTTTAGTGTTAAACAAGATATAAGTGGTGACTATCCACCACTAAAAATAGCGAGGAACAAGAATATTCTATATGTAAGTTGAATATTCTAATAGGAGAGGCATGTTTGGAGAGCAGGTGTTTGGTAGCTAACGGCCATAAATCATAGAAGCGACAGCATTAAGAGGGAGGCCTATGAGCGAGACACCGGGTGGAGACGCAACAAAAATATTGATGAAGACTTTAATGTGGGTCGCGGCGTTGTTTTTTAATTATTTATATTTGAGAAAATAGGACTATCCATCATCGGAGGTTTGTGTGCTGTATTTTGGAAGTGAATGCCAATACAGAACCGTACATTGAGACCAAAGAAATTGTTATTCATAATGGGTGAAGTAAGTTATCGAGGGAATACGGAAAGTGCAAATGAAACTGATGCACGGGATATTTATATATGAGACAGAACCAAATATTTTAGCTTAAGAGAAACAGGGGGGAATAGAGCAGTCATTGTAAACATTATGGATGGTACTAGAAATATGAATTGAATGATAAAGTATGGGGCAATGAACTTGAACTATGTCGAAATTAATTAGGAAAGCGTACTTAAATATTAATATCTTCACGACAGAGTACATGCAACCAAAATTACACCCCCTTAGAAAAAATGTAATTACTCAATAAATGTGAATTATTATTGTAACTCTTGGATAATATCATGCAGAAAACTGAAATATAAATCGCAGGGTTATTTCTGAAGCGAAAATTAGAATTATAAGGTAAGATCGTTATTTCTGTTTCAGTTTTGATGTTTGAATTATAATCAATATGCAATTATTGAGGTAGGTTTGTTTTTAATTGACTGCTGAAGTGATAAACGTAAGCAAAGGGCAGATAGTAAAATGAAAAACGTAGACAATTTGAGTTATGTGAATAAATAGCTATTACTAGGTCGGTAAGAATCTTTCACAGGTAGAGGGTTAAAACATAAAACGTAATTCTAATGCTAATTTGAGGCAGATGTCTTTTCTGAGAATCTAAAACCAAATATCATAAGCCGCATTGTAGTACTCAAATTTTAGATTCAAGAAATATCGGACATTCATGTCAAATCTTCTATTTTCCTACGTTTAGGGTTCTTAATAGATGTAATTGAATAGGAATTCTTTGCTCAATGAGACCATATAGTTTGTAGCCCATTTTTTCGTATAATATTGTAGAAGAATGAAAATAGAACAATATTAATGAATAACCGCAGCAAGCTTTCCCATAGGATGGGGAAAAAATAAAACGAATCACTTCTATTTCAGGACATTTTGAAGAATAGCATCTCGATGTTCCGCACAGTAATACACCAATGACTGAAATAAAAAACGGCTCCTAATAAACACCACTAAAGTGTCTTCTCAAATTATTAGAGAATTTTAAAAAGCTTACTAGTTAAGCTCATTTCAAACGAGGTATCTTTGATCATGTGGATCATGCAATTTCAACTCCATTTACTTTTGTTTCAATAGGTATATATTCTACAGTTTTGTGTGTGAAATCAGTTTCTGTTTCATCTACATTAAAATTCTAAATTTAAAAATATTTACAGTGGTGCCGTACGGAACGATTGAGTTAATTGGCGATTATCGGTAAAATATTATTTCCATCGAGAAGTTCAAATTCTCGTATAAGCAAGTACCCTACTGTTGTGGTCCCATTGACCAATTTTATAAAATGGGATAAAATATTACCATTACTCCCATGTAAGTCTACATTTCCGAATACATTCGGCACTCTGATCGCCACTGCTAAGGATTCCATAACAGCCAAGATACTTTAAGATTACATGTTTCTCAAAACGTCAGTTACCAATGGAGAAATTAAATTACTCAAACGAACCAAATACTGTGTACAACAGCTTACGTGCACTGCGGTACCCGAGCTTAAAATACTAACATCTTCTCACGTGAGAAGAGCTGTCAGTAAGGGAGACAAAATAACAGCATACCGTGGAACGTCTCAGCCTCGATGTTTTCGGAGGGAAGGTTCCACGAGGTGGGGACGACGTCGTTGGGTATCATGTCCGTTTAAAGCGGATGGAATGGGCGGTGTATCGGGAGGGCAGAGAGGGAAAGTGGAATGAACGCAGGCAATCGCTTCCACAGACACACCTTTCCTTCACTCACTCTCCGCCACCGCTTGAAATATTCGGCCGGACCACACCACCTGTCTCCCGGGGGCAACGACGCGATGAGTCTCCCCCACTGCCCCTCCTGCTCCCATCTCCTCCCGCCCCCAACTCCTCTCCCCGCTCCCGCCGGACCCCCAACCACGACGCCCTCCCCCCTCCCACATCCACACCCGCCGTCATACCCGTCTCCCCCTCAACAGCCACTCGTCACATGCTCAGTCAACCAGAACCAAATATCGTATTCGTACCCAAAGCATCGAACAACAATTGGAAATGATTACACAAAGAGCTCTCATTCGGTAAACATTTTGAAATTCATCGAAATTTATTTTGTCAATAAACTCGCCCTGTTCCCATGCAATGTAGAGAGTCCCCTTTAATAAAGCTAATAGTCTTGATTACAATTCTGAGGCCTCTCATTACTCATTTATTCCTATTATTCAAGGAAACAATCTGCAATCAACTAGGGCAACCCCTTGAACGTCGGGAAAATAATTTTCTTCACTGTCGAGTCACTCCTAGTGTACTTTTGTGGCATATTATGGTTTTATAGAAAATATTTCAAAACCCTCGCATCAAAACTTAATAGAAATCCCGTTTCTAATAGCGATTCACACCTACGGAAGCGGATATAATAATAATTTTGGTGCTCTGGTGATAATCTTATCTTTCGTGCCCTGAAAATGGGTGGCCGATAGGGCCGATACGTGAACAGCAGTACTTGCCGAAAGAGAATTAACAACAACAACACCATTTGTACTTAATAAAATGCTTATGTGTAGTATCTTCCGTGAAATTTAAGGAATTCATTTCTTATGAACCTATCATCATTAATCATCCTCCTATCATGCTGCCATCAAAACCACTGTCTTACTGAGTGCACAATCCATCTGGTCTTTCTAGTCCTCATCATTGTTCAAATTGCCGTTTTCGCTTCTTCTCATCTACTGATTTCTTTATTTCTTATTTCATCTATCCTTCTGGTATATCACACACAAATAATGCGAAGTTAATAAATAAGCAAACAAACTTACAACCACTCGATCACTAGGGCGTGTTCCATTGTCCATTTGGTCTTCAGCATTCGCTTCTAGCGCCTCCTTCAATTATATGCTATATTTTGAAAGCATAAAAACCATTGAGTTTAATGAAATTACTTCCCCGTAACTTAATGAAAATAGAAATACAGACACTAGATGAATTATTATCAAAATATTAATATATATTACTGGGAAACCATAACCGGCACAGGGAGAGGAACTGGCCCTCCTACCTGTTTAGTAGGTGATGGTTGAGCTCACATGTGTGAGCTCAACCATCACCTACTAAACCGACCTTCGGGTTGATTACTGTGTTTATGGTTTATATATATATATATATATATATATATATATATATATATATATAAACCATAAACACAGTATTCAACCCGAAGGTCGGTTTAGTAGGTGATGGTAGGGTCCACCTAGTACTAAGCCCGACGGCGTGTGAATATTCACACATCAGGGTAGGAGGGCCAGTTCCTTTCCCTGTGCCGGTTATGGTTTCCCAAGAAAATCTGGTACCCAAAAAATCACACAGCTTGGGTGGAGCTGCAGGTGCCCAGAGTGTCTTTCTCGGGAATTGAACCCGAAACCCTCCAGTCAGTAGTCCAACGACGTTGAGTAAGGATGTTAAGAAGAGACTCGTAAAAACTTTCATATGGATGGTAGCTATGTACGCCGCGGCAACGTGGTCATTGAAGCAGGAGGATAGACGTACCTGTAGATTGGAGGCTTTTCAAATGTGGGTGAGGAGAGGATTGGAGAAGGTGAAATGGACCGCAAAAAGTGGAACTCGAATTTGTGCACAGAAGGGTATAGAATAAGAAGAAGAAACGTAGCGCAATGGTAAAAATATGAGCAATATGTATTGGGTACACAGTTAAACATAAATGATTGGTTGAATCGACAACAAACAAGATACCTGTATACCACGTGGCAGAAGACCTTGGAACAAATGCCGTAGAGAAAAGATGTTGTACAATGATAAGCCGAGCAAGGCGACGGCATGGCGTGCAAGTGAAATGGAGTCAAAAGAGGGAAGAGTAGGGAGGGGAACAGCTAACCAACCTCCGGATTGAAAAAAAAACCAAAGGGAAAAAAATCATTCATTCACGTCACGCTATGGAAACTCGCAGAATAATTGAATCCGAAGTATCCGCGATTTTAATTTCGAATATTAAGCACTGTAGTCGGGTTGCATGCCATTTTTTAATCCTTCCACCCGAAAATGCCGATTTGAGCAAGGACGGAACGACAAGTGCACGGGCTCGGAGTGCGCCTTGTCACGTATCCTCCTTGTCTTTCCCTGTCCCCTCTTTTTTCTGCCCTCTACATCTCCCTCACTGCTCACCCCGTCTCTCACCCCCACCTCCCTCTCTCGCCCCCTCCTCCTCCCAAGCTCCACTCACCCTTTCCATCCCTCAATCACCACCCTCTCAGCCCATCCACTCCCCCTTCCACCGCGCATTTCCCCCTTCCCGTCCCAGGTGGACGCGGCGATCGCTCCCCCGGTGCACCCGGCGCCCCTCCCGCCAAAAACCCACTCTCCCCGCCATCCGACCCGCTCCGAAGGCCTTCACGCCTCGGAATCACCCACCCCAGTGGCAAAGGACTGTTTGGACTTGGTTCACCATCAAATGGGCGTAAAAGTCACCAACAAAGCCATGTTTTCTCGCGGTAAATTATAGTAATCTTTCGAGAAACATGTCAGACATTGCAATCGTGCCTTAATAACGGCCAAAATATAGGTTTATAGATCCAGCAGAAGGATTGAGTGGGGGAAGATTACCAATCAAAAAAAAGCGAGATAAATAAGCTCTAGGGAACTGATTCTCCGCCCTGACTGACACAAAGCGCTAAAATCGAGGTCACCCGCGGTGATTGTACGGTCTTTCAAAGTAATTGTTTCACGGGGGATGATCTAACACCCCCCGCCACACGCCCTTATGGCCGCTTGGGTGGTATTATGTAGATTTAGATGCAGTATTGAACGATGATGGAGGTGAATTTCCATGGAAAATATTATGATGAAGTTTACGTAGCGTATCTACTCTTGGAATATTATTAGCCGCCAAGAATAGCTGCTGGAATGTGAAAAATTATTTCCCTATCGGTTCTCTGCAGCAGTCTCTGTAATCTGTTTCGATGAGTCCACGTTGGCTACTTTTGGTGCTGGTGATGCCTAAAATATATACACAGAGGTTTGTTGCTTACTCTCCGGAATAAAAAGATGAAGTGATTATTTATCTGGTGTGATGACCTTCGAAAGAAACTCCTCACCTACCTGTAGCATCAACTGGAACTGTGAAAAAACCTGTACGAGAACTTCCTGTCGTTCGGTCAAGAGCAGTCTCGGAACTCATCGCGCGTAGACACGTCTCATGAGGAGATCTCGTGTTAGAAACATGTAAATGGCACGCATTTAAATATTCAAAATACCTGATAGTTAGCTTACGTTATTCGAAGAACTTCGATGGCAGCATCAGTGTTAAGGTTTGATTCGGTTAAAGCGGTGACTGGAACTCTGGGTCCACCTTCCTTTGAAATTGAATGTCTCACCTCTTTAAGTACCTTTTAAATACCCTTGTGGTTGTGCAATGGGACAGAAAAACGATTCTTCGTATGCCTGCTGTAGCGTTATATGGTCCTCGGGGGAAGAACTGTAGAGGTGGTATCAAACTTTCAACACAGAGTATTGCTCGTTGGCTGTTGCCCCCGTCGTTGTCGTATGAAAACTGAAAATGTTACAACTTGCAACATCTGCCTCAGTCGCAATACTGAAGTCAAGTTAATAAAACTTGCATCAAATTTACATCACATTAAGCAAACATTTCAAATAAAAATCAAATTTTTCACAGTTAAGTATGAGAACAGAAACTTATATTCAATTCTTTAGCAAACAGCCCTCCTATTAGAGACACAGGGGTTAAGCATTAATGGCTAATACTACCATTTTCCGAAAAATGTTCATACGTACCAAGCAGTCAACTGTGTATCTTTACAAGGAAAATGGTATTTCACGCGCTAAATTAAGTGTAGACTACCATGATAACTAATACGAGAAATGAAAATACGGTTTAATATGCAAATGTTAATGATTAAACGAGCTGGGCGGAAGAATTTTCCCCTTCGCACTGATTATGTTGAAGGCGTTGGACCTGAGCGAAGAAAATCGTCATCAGAAAGTCTTTTGACCTTAAGGCCTGCGGATAGGTAGGCGCCTGTTTGGAAAACCTTTTCGTGTGACCCCTCCGGGCGACACACGAGACCAGTCCCATCCCAATTTCCGTTCCTTTTCTGTATTCCGCAACCCCTAGTTTAACCTTCCCATGGAACCTCCACACGCAAAGAAATTGGAAAGAAAAGGATGGCATCGGTCTAATTTTACCAAATCCACCAATAATCATTCCTATCCAATCCAGTGGCACTCATTAAATGTCAATGTCGTAAATTTTCTCAGCTTACCTTAAAGCAAACCCGGTGAAAGATTTTCCAGCAATTAAGGCAATACAAGAAAAATTTTAGTGAAAACTTCAAACATTTTAGTCACGGAGAGCGAAGCAAAGCACATAAACTAAACAAGATGAGATGAAATCCATTGGCACACACCATGCAGGGAGTATGGCAGGTGATATTGGGTAATCATCCTTCATGGTAATTAATGATTTTTTAATCCAGGAGCATTAGGTAGTATTGCTGTGTGTTGTTTTCAACTGCAGTGGCCACCAATTGCTTCGAAGGAAATAGGATTCCTTGCATTGTCTACTATCAATTTCACTTCCCACTTTCGACCTTCTTACCAGTTCAATAACCGGGTAAGAATTATTGGTCCTGAAATACGATTTATAGTAGACCTATCAACAGCATCGTCACCATAGACAGCCTTTGAACGACGTTGAATCTCAGTATGAGTCATTTTTTCAGCAGTTAAAAATTCGATAACAGCACGCTGTTTAACTCGCGTTGACATAGCGCTAGAACACGCCTCCATACTTCCGCTTCTCAAAATACACTGGATGAATAAACAAACTGAAACCTGCGCATGCGTGTTGAAGGGGAATGTTACTTCCACATGACACCATGAATACTTCTGAAGGTCATTTCATTTGTAGTCTATAAGCATGTGTGCATTAGTTTTCAGCCTGCCCTCGTATTTACATGTACATAATACCCTACAAACCGCCGCAAGAGCGTGTGGAGTTCGTGTGAGCAATTCGACCATGCACACAAGCGAAGTTATTCATACGAAAGAATATGCTTACTAAGGGCTTGGAGAAGATCAATCTTTAATTTGTCAGTCTGCCTAGGGGCTGCAAATATTTCTGAGCATATTGGAAGGTAAATTCGATTGATTTGGAATGAGAATAAATGTAAACAAAACGAAGGTTATTCGATTTTCAAGAAATAGAAAGGCTGAGTTAATAGTTAAAATAGGAGTTCATAAACTAGAGAAGCGAAGATGCTCGTGTCTCTCACATTCATTCGCCTAATTATTAATATATACATTCCACACTCTTACTCATTATCAACACTAAAAAACTACATTCATTATTTCCATCTACTTTTACTTCTGCTGCTTGAGTATTCCCCATTCTCCCATTCACAAATTCCATAATTGTATTTAGTTGACATTTATGCGCATCTGTGAAACCCAAACCTGCTGAACACGGATACTTACGTGCTTGTACAGGATGGTGCTCAACTCACACACACTCTATCTAAGGACGACAAATATATACATAAGCTCGTGCAGGTCTATATCTTTTATGCCAATGTTTGAACGAAGCCAGAAGTCTAAACTATGAAGATTAAATAAGAATGGCAGTTCCGAAATATGCACTAAACCATCAAAACAAAATTAATTTCCCTGTAGTTATACTATATATTAATTCGATATCCATTTGCACTTTAGTTCCTACACTTTACTTCAAATATAGACAGTATGAACTCTAATGAAAAGTAAATCAATGAGAATAGGTGTTAAACATTGATTAATTTATTGAAGTATGAAAATCTTCCCTTACTCTCCGGTAATACGTAAGTTATGTGATGGAAATGAGGCTCAATCGCATAGATGCATCTGTACCGTATTTGGTTGCCTGTCCTACTTACTCTCCGGTTTTCGGCCTCCTTGGAACATCTGTCCACTCCACACCTTGAGACCCTTTCTTCAGGCCCCACACTTCTCGCCCGCTCCGGCCCTTCCGATGGCCCTGGGACCCCACCCACGCATCTCTCTCGCTCTCTGCCCCCCTCCCCCATCCCCGCGTATCTCTTTCCGGCGCACAGGAGAGGAGGGAGGCGGACCACACCGCGAGCACCGAGAGGGGCCCCAGCAGCCGTCCGGAAGTGCTCTCCCCACCCCTCAACCCCCCCACGCATGCACCACGGGCGATCCCTCGGAATACTGATGCGTCGCTCCTTCTGGCGTGAGGGATGAATCGAACGGGGTGAATGTTAATTTCCAACACCACCCCTCTCCCCCTACTTTCTTTGCTCCCTCTCTGTTCACCTATCTCCGCCCTTCAGCAGGATTTCGAGTGGTGACGCCGAGGACTTACGTATACGCCGCAAATGCGCGTATACGTAAGAGTACCTACGGTAAATGAAAATCAAATAAAATCATCGTCGCCTCCCTCTCAAAGGCCGATTTGCTAGGTATAAGGTTTAGGTTAACTCATCTCTTATTAATCTCTACTGTGTGTACAATCCAAACGTTAAAGGCATGGGAATATGGTAAATAAATATAGTTTATTATAGATAAATTAAAGAAAATCTAATCACAAGTGAGGACAAGATTAAACGATACGTAGACATCTGGTACATTTGAAGGATCTCAGGTTTTCCCGGCGTATGGTATTCAAGAAGTTTTCTCGGGTTTCCCACCGGGTCAGTTTGCAGTGCACCGACGTTTCGAAGGCTGACTCTTCCATCGTCTTCAGGGTGAAGTCTTGTCTTGCATCAGTTGCTTGTGATTGCATCGTCTTCACCCTGAAGACGATGGCAGAGTCAGCCTTCGAAACGTCGGTGAACTGCAAACTGACCCGGTGGGAAACCCGAGAAAACTTCTTGAATCTGGTACATTTGTTGGTGCATGTGTATGTTAGTTGCTAGTATATGTATTTACATGTGTGTAAGTTAAAATGGGTTTTGTATGAACATATTCGCCTATGTGGGTGTGAATTGGCATGTTTTTGGTTTTGAATGTAGTTGCATTCTATTTTACGGATGGTGTCCCAACACCCCCGTAAACACCCTTGCTTGGTCCTCAACTTGCGGCGGATTGTGTGGATGTACGTAGATATAGGGGAATAGATCCATCTCTATTCCTGTTATAATTTTCCGGTAACATTTGCCATCTAAGAAATACACAGCTTGATTGTTCAGAGTTGTCATACGGATTTCAGCGGAGGACCAAATGCTCTGTAGTCAAACGCCCGTACGACTTCCAATCCGTCGAGAAACTTATACTTAATAAAGTTATTATTATTTAAATAAATGTGCATACAGACATGGTCAGGTGGCATACAAATCCCTATGTTCGCGATTGATTTTATACACAGAAATAAAGAAGTATTCATAAAAAAATCAACCATTAAAAAAGTCAATTTCAAGACGCTACCTGGGTAATCAAGGGAAATACGAAGTATCATCATGCATGGGTCAATATGAAAGCCTGTTCAAATTTACGCACTTCCCAAGGTTTCCAGTGAACTTCGTCTCTTTTCTGATGATTCTGTGAAACATATGACATATCCACTCTGAATGAAAAGGAATCATGATCATATGAACTACGTAAAGTGAACCAAAAGCGATGCGATATATGGGAGCTATAATTAAATTTGACGAAATTTATTTCAATGAACTTTTGGAGGAGGAATATTTCACTCAAAAACACTCGCACCATACAGGGAACCATAGAAAAACTAAAAATTGGCATCATATTTGGGTATTGCGATAGCTAAGGACATGTCCTGGGGAAAACACAATCGCGAAGGTTGCGGATAAGCAAATTAGAAATTAATATTCATAATGAGGGTACTTGAGAAACGTAATGAAATGGTAAAAGAGCTCTGTTTTTTTCGTTAGCTAGGCCCCACCTAGAATATGCAGCGATTGCATGGGATCCTCACGAGGTAGGCTTAGCTTTGGTACCAGATCGAGTGCAACGTAGAACAGTCAGTGTAAATATAAAATGAACATACCTACGGCCGTTAAGCTATGAAAACGAGATAACCGACTCAGACCTTAAGCTTTATTGCCACTAGGTTTGTAAAGGGGGAGGTTAAAAGAAAGTTACAAGTAAGGGGAAAGATAGGGAGCACACACTAGGTCACTTACGTGTGTTTGCGAAACAGTGACCCATGTATGCCTTAATCACACACAAAAGGCAAAATTAATAATAAAAAAATTAAAAGTAAAACAAACAACCACTCAATCACTAGAGGGTGTTAAGGAATAAGTCACTCTCGTGAATCGCATTCACACAGACACTCAGGGTTTGCAGGGATATCTCCTATGCCAGGGACCCGTTGTACCTATGCCCGTGGTATTTACCCGTTGTGCCCAAAAATAGGCATAAAAAACAATAAAAATCAAAAGGAAAGGCCCAGGTTCACGTTCGTAATCACTCGGTCACTTAACACACCCTAGTGATCGAGCGGCTGTAAGTTTGTTTTATTTTTTATTGTGCATTCATGCCTCGTGACCTAACACCCCTCGCAACATACCCTTGCGGCGACTTACAAGGTATTATGTAGATGTACGAGTATATGTAGAGGTAGATACATGTAGAATTAATGCTAGCATAATTTGAGTGCAAATGAAGAAATCCTCATATTTGATATTTATGTATTTATTTCCTTTTTATGTTAAAGCCCCTCCTTCAACCTTGAAATAAGCGAGAGCTGCCTTTAGCCGCACAGGTTTACGACCCATTCAACTGACAGAGGACATGATACGCGTCCCACACTATCCTCAAACTATCGGTCGAAATACCATTGAAATATCCGCCACTTCAAAGACTAAAAACCCGTTAGTGAGGATGAGCAAGTCTATCCACCACAGCAGCCTGATTCGTAGAAAGTTTTCAGAATATCAAGCGTGCCATCTAGTCTCCACGAGAATAAAACAGAGAAAAAGATTAAAAGAGTGTAGGAAATGTCCTACTTCAAAGCCTAAAGGCTTAAAGAATTAAAGTTAAAAATTAAACGAAATTATTTGACGCACACGTTTTACTTTTGAAAATGCGGTTGACTGGCCGGATGGAGTACACTTAATATTCCTTGCTCTTAATCGTATCATAAAAAAGCATCTATCGGTCCATTCCATTTATTTCGGTCCATTATCATCGATCTTTCCATTCGATAACTTCTCCTCTATTATCTGGGTGAAGACTAACTTCTTTAGAATAACTACGCAAATGACCAAAACGTGATTTATTTTTAATGGATTTGAATTTAAATTGTTAATATAATTCACAATTAACAACCACTAACATTTGTAATCGAGGTTATTGTTCCTTTTGTTAAATTTAATAATGTGAGAAAATATATTTAGACCTGTAATAAATTAGTGAAATAAATACTGATTATAGGAGAATAATAAACATATTATCGATGTTCTGTCGAAGAACAAAGGACGGTTAGTGGAAACCTGAGGTACAAAATAATGAGAGGAAAAAAGAATAAAACAATTATTCTCATCAAATACTTAATAAGTCCTAGTTACTAAAAATTGCTGTCCATATTCTTTGGTAGATCCACGCAATATAGAATCACGGCGTGACTGCATGTTGGCATCAATTCAAGCGATGGAATTCCTTTATTTCAGATGAAGCGCAGTGTGCATTGCAAGACTTAACTAAATAAATATTGAGCCAATCAAGCAGCTCCTGAGGGAGGACTCTCTGATATTTATAAGCTGAAAATAATAATGATGACTAAGTTTCAGGCTTGAGCAACAAGATTACTAATGTAGGTCTTTCAAACCGGCACAATTAGTGAGCAGTGAGTTTTTTCGGAGAAACAAGAGAGAACTTTGGGGGTTTTCCGCTTCATTGACGAGTGCATGGCACTTGTACATGCCAACTCGGGTGATAAGGTGCCGGAGGGATCCGAGTGAGCAAAAAGTATATCGCAAATCTCCGTTTTAACTTACCGCGTTGTTGATACTCCGAACGAAAAATGTCTACATACCTTTTGTGTTTCATTGGGAGGTACAAGGTGAACTTGTTTCTCATTGCCGGTGTTTTATAAAATCTACATGGCAAATAATGCCTTGGTATAATTTTTTGATAATTTATTGTCATAAGACATGCAATTAAAAAACTGTTGAAAAACTATTTATATTCTAAACTTTTCGCCTGAACGTTCAAAGTTTTTCTCATCGTCATCGATTACTTATTCAACATTCAGACCAATGAACAATTTCGCCGAAGATATTTGCGAAGAAGTACATAAGACTGCCCTGCATCATTTTTCTCTTACGTGAATCTTTTACAGAAGTTGTATGGTTTTCCAAGAAATATCCTAAGATTATTTTCTTTTGTGAATGATGCCCATTTAATCGGCGTGTACTCGTTGGCGTAGGACTTCACTGCACGTAATGTCACAAGAACACGTCATAAAGCAATTTAAGTTAAAACTGCATCCGCTACATTTTGTAGCTGTTGGCCTTTTAAAGGGATTCTTTAGTTTCGCCGTTCTCCTATTCGGAAATGTTTAGCCAACGTAGTCTGGGCAACAGTCTGGAATTGTAATCATGAGGTGTCTCCCACTATATTCCAAACTTATTCCTTCTGAGGTGGTGATTTCACTATCAAATACCATTTATAGAGGGTAAGTACTAAAAAATTAGGGAAAATTCACTTCCTAATTGACGATAAAGCTTTCCCGTAACTTTTACTCTTCCTGGAAATTTCAAGGCGTTTTTCCAAAATTTGCGATCGTGTCGAGGTTTAAAACTCCACGAGTGAGATACAAAAAAATATGGAGACGCCGTCTGCGTCGGGAAGGTATAATTTGGCGCAACTTTTAGCCTATTGCCCGAGGCTACCACGCCGTAATTAAGCCACAATCATGAAATCTGCATTGAGGGCAGAGTTCGGAGGTTCGAAGGGAGTGGGAAGAGGATCATAAAGTGTTCGCTCTGGTGGAAGGTCATGAATAACTCGAATGTGGAAGTTGCAAAGCCGTCCAACTTTTCACATCACCGTGGAGTGAGTTACAAATTGGCACGAGCGTGGAGGGTAAGTGTTTAGCAATAACGAAGGAAGAGCTCCTTAGTAAGCTACGCAAGGCCCTGTCGGCTGTAACTTCAATGAAAGGAAAAATAATATACAGGAGAAATGGATAGGCCTTTCTCCCAGACTGCAATATTCTTGCTCCCCATCCACTGATTACATTATCGAAGAAATGGAGGCATTTGCTTGAGATTCAATAGAAGTGTCTTTTGATTGTCTTCCCTAGTAAAGTTTCGTAGCGTGCAGAACCTCCTCACTAATGCCAGTAAATAGAACCAAAATTCTCTTTCATATATTTTTGGGGGTAGTCCCAACACCACGTCTTTCATGGGTAGCACATATAAGGATGCGGATCCGCCTTAAATAAACTCAGCTTCATTAAACGGGTGGTAGGGAAATGAAATGCGTTAGTTTAAGAGAGGTGTTATTTCGCTTTAGTTAGGCCACATTTTGGAATACGCCGTAAGTATTTGGGGTTCTTGGAAGAAAAAAGTTGATAAAGGAATAGGGAGATAAAGTTCAGAGAAAATTCGCCAGGTTCGGTAAATATTTTTACGAAAATAGGAAGTGTGTGGCAGGTCCATATTGAGGAGTTAGGCAGGGAGCC
>CM073772.1:107265319-107325247 GCA_037158775.1 Hetaerina titia | reverse complement strand
AGCGAGGACAAAGTTAAATGATACATAGACATATAATGCACTCTTAGGTGCATGTACTCGTGAATGTTAGTTGCACCTTCACATGTGGTTTAGGCCTAAAATTAGCAGTTAGTAATGGTGACCTACTGGTTCGCGGAGAATAAGTGACAGTTCCTTTCAACACATGCAGAGCTCAGAAGTTTTGGCAGGACACAGCATCGCCGTTCAAGCGATACTGCTTGGTTATGAAAGAGCGTGTTGTAAGGAAATTTATGAATGGCATACCAAACATGGAGGTGGAGTAAACAATGAAATCTCAACCAGCGGTATTCACGAGGCCACAATGCTGATTGCCCAAGATGATATGTGCTAACCCTATTCTTCTCCGAGTCTGTTGTTGATCATCAGAGTGATAGTGTGTTCTGAGAATTCAATTGCAGTGCATTCTTAAAATCTCGCCGTTCATTCCGAACGTGGTGTTAAGCAAAGCAACAGATAGCAATCACGTGAAAAAAGAGCAGGTGCATCAGGTCAAGTGTAATCTTCTTCGCTGAACTCGACAGCAATGGAGTTCTGGGTAAAAGGAAATTCATGAATCGGTAGTTGAATTTTGAATGGACTCACAAGGTATGATATTTTTAAGAACAATGGTCGCGGGTGTCAGAGCAAAATAACTCTTCGCAGTTTAATGCGAGAGCAAGGCTTCCGCTGAGATTCGTGCCCCGATTAGAACGGAAGCTCCGAATTAGAACTCCATAGTTTCGCAGAAATCTCACGGAATGCAAGCATATAATCGTTAATATGAGTCCGATAGATTTTACGTCCATTCAAGACATTACCCTCCCAACATTTCATGATGCTTGGTGAAAATTCATTAGAATTTAAAGGTCTATAGTTATATCGTATAAGCTGCTGTGATTCATTTTATTTCCTTCTTTTTTGCATACCGAAGAACTATTACCGGGGGTTAAATCATCAAATGTTTGGAACTAAGTTTTCCGCTAGCAAGTATAAGGATTTTCACTTTTTTCCCCTATTCCTGACCCTTTAAACAACCTTCCTTTCCCTTGCCCCTTACCCAACCCACTTGGCGATTACACCCCCTGCCACACACCATTTTGTTGGATCGCATGGTTGGTGTTCGGTCGCCCTTTTTCCACGTAGTTTTTGGTGGATCGCGAGGTGCCAGGTGCATGAGGAAATGGAGGGAATACACGTGGAATAGCTGGTGACCTACCACCCCCTGCCACACCCCCTTTCGACGGCTTGCGGGGTATTATGTAGATGCATGTGTATATATTACGCCTCACACATACTTCCCATCACCTTCACTCAGAATTCCTACAATCGGCACACACAGCTGTGCAGTATACTGGTACGCCATTGACCCTTAACCTAACCTTATTACCGCATACAGGTTAAAAGAGCACCCCCTTCTTTTTCCCGTAGATTTTAATGACTTGATTGACGAAGGAGAATCGATATCACCAACTTACACAAAACTGACTGGTGTTCATTCAGTTTTCTATAGTACGATTGTATTATACGATTCCGCTGTTATGAGTCAATGTCTCCCACGGAATAATTGGAGCTTTTTCTCAGTGACGTCACGCCTAATGAAACGCTTTTGACCATATTTTTCCTAAATTTTCCTCACTTCTCCGTTAATTGTGAGCGTGACGTAATATATATCTGCGGAGCCAAATGAATTTTGCCCACCCCCCCACCTCCCCTTCCGCTCCCATCCCCTCTCTTCGGCCCCCATTCATCGCGCGCCCGACCTGCCGCACCTGCTCCCAGCGCAATTACTTACTCCTCGGGCCGCCGAGGGCGTCGAGCCATCGCACCATTCAATTGTTTCCCCCGCATCACTCTCTCGCCTTTAAATGCCACCGCCGAGTCTCACGGCGTAGTTTTAAAGGCCCGAGAACAAGAATCATTTCCATAGATATGGGGGGAAGATGCATTCACATCATTTCCTGTAGTGCCTTGAATCCTGACCGCCTCACTCCCACACATTCCTGACTATCGCGACCCCAAACCATGAGCACACCGTGCTCACGGTGGGGTCACTCCCTGCCGTGGAACGTTGTCGCGTTTCCTTAATAGGAAAGAATCTTGAGCCCCAAAATTTGTAGGTGACTTGGGATGAAGGAGTTTCGCTTGGTCCCGCAATTTCCGTAGGATTTCAATGAACCACCTAGTCTCCCGTTGTCCCGGGTTGGAGGTAGATCAATTACTTTTAATTTGTTAATGTGGGTTAAATTGATGTTTCATATGGGAATTTCAGATTATTATTTAGTTTTTTAAACACGGTTCCGTAAGTACTTAACCTTGGTTTCATGTGTTTGCAAAATCATGCTAATGTGTCGAGCGGATAATCTTACAAATACGTTTGTACTTGTAAACCTGCCCGTGGTGGAGTATATTTCCCTTATTCCACCCCCTTGATCTGACCTTCCGATACAGCGTGGTGCCGCAAGAGTAATTTTCTCCTTCAGAATCACAAGAAAACAAATGTGCTCACCCTTTCTAAATTTCTTAGGTTTTTTAACGTCTTACTTAAATAAAAACTACCTTTAATTAGCGCTTGAAGGCAAAGATCAGTTTAATAATAGCTGGTTAAGTCAGAAATTAACCATAAAAGTGCCCTGCCACTTAAAGATGGCCTTGCTACGGTTATTATGATCACTTTCAGTAACGATCATCATGATTTTTAAAAAATCGTATCCTCTTGGAAACCTTCACGCTAAATAAGTATCCATATTAACCAAGTATTGGGTTTAACGAGACCTAAATCCGGGACAAGATAGTATCTACGTCAACATTTCCCACGATTGCTGACGCAAGAGAATCCTGTGGAACTCCCAGCGGCGTGATATCGCATGAATATTTTGGCATAGGAGGTCTCATATAATCTCCCAGAGCTGGAAGATGATCGTAAACACTGGCCTAGGGCTCCCTTTTTCTCCTCGCCAGTTTAGAAGAAGCAACAGCCTAATTCATCAGCTAAACTCCGTCCTTGCTTACTGTCCACCACAATTACCTTTTGCATGGATTAATCAAAAATAAACAGAATGATAAAATTGATGCAGTATGGATAATTCTAAACTTGAGTTGTAAAAAGTAAAATAAAACCATGATCAACGAAGGATTATAATTTTCTACCAACAACATATGATCCGACTTCGTTAATCAGTAGGCCAATACGTTTGGAACTAGATCGAGGCCAACGTAGAGCAGCTAGGTTTTTGAAAAGTTGTTATGAAGCAGCACGTAGCAGTGTCACAGTCACACTATTGGAAGAATTAGGATGGAAGGCGCTAGTTGGCCGTAGGTTGACGTATAGATTTAATTTTGTTGCATACATTTGAGGCAAGTCACTTATCTGAGGATGTTGAAGACATATTCCAAGGCCCGAATGACTAAGGTAGATCAGAAGAGGCGCGTAAAATCAGGGGGAGAGGTAGTAGAACGGACAGATTTGAAATGTCGCTTATTCCTCTTACGATAAGAAATCTAAATAGACATGACGGTAGGCGTGAAGTATATAATTGGCATTGGCAGTGTATATGCTTTTTTTCGATGTCTTGCATGTTTTTTTAATTAATTAACCAATCTTTTTAACACTTCTTCCCCCATGATTTGAATATACAAATCTTGTTATTGAATATAGTTGCATGTAAGTACCTTCTTTTACGTGATTAACTTTGTTCGAATGCACGACCGAACTGATATTTGTGTAGAGGTGTAATGATTGTAATTGTACATGCATGACTGATGTCTTAACAACCTACGCCACACACCCTTGCGGCGGCTTGTGGGGTATTACATAGATGTAGATGAACGCTTAACGTATTCATGCACAAAATAGTTGGTTTTGGTATGTGGTAGGAATTTTGTGACGGAAATATCCAATGTATTGGAATGTATGGATAAATAGTTAAACGTCGTTCGGTTTATTGCGGTGCGTGGAAATCAGGTTGAATTTATATAATTATGGTTGCTTCACGGTAAAACAAGGGGTGACGTGATTATTCACCGTAGAAATACTTGGATTGCTCGAATTAGACGTGATGAGTTAATTAATTTTTATGATTTGCTCGCTTTTTCGACACAGCCGCGAGTAATATTGGGGATAATATGGCTATGGCGAACCTAGGAGAGCCGAAGTTTCCACAATTTATGATTAGGTAAAAATAGATTCATACCGGTTATCCCTATTTAGTTATTTCAGAAGAGATCTACACGAATTATTCTACAAACTTCCATCAAAGATGTCATTAAATTGAATAAGCTCTCAAATTATTTCTAAGACCACTGAAAGAAATTCGAAATAATTGACAGGTAACCCTAGAAATACTGAACTTGTGAGAAAATTACTTAGAAGACTGCTTGCGGTTGAGTAGTCAAATAATAATATAAACGGAAGATGTTTATGCTTGGTGTTCGACAGGAAGAGCGTAAATGTTAACGAATATATCGATAACTATTTCCTTCACCATTGAAGTATTACGCACCAGTATCGCATCAAATCATGAATAGGGGAAGAAATATTTATTTTTTAGGGGAAGAAAAAAGGGAGTCATATTTTTTTAAATTTAATGCTTTCCATGTCTTATTTTCGCATAAGAACCTTGTTTAGGCTACAAATAGATGATATATTCTTCCTATAGTCATCGTAAACCCTTCAGTTTTATTTAAAACGATGCCCAAATGTTTGACGTTAAAATACCAAAATTCAAAAAAATTTGAAGATAAAAATACCAAATGAATTGTCTCTAGTAACTTCAGGAATGTCACACTCATACAAATCCCTTTAAAAAACTGTCGAGATTCTCTTTATTGACAAGTTTGAAACGGTTAGGATATTAATCGCCTAGCGCGCCATCCTTTTAGCACGAAGCAAACTAATCGAATGGCTTCCTTTCTGTCTGCATCCAGGCACGTAATGCCATTCATATCGTGACCACATCCACTCTAGAAAGTCCTTCCCTGCTCTTCTTGGGTCGTCAATCGCTCTCCAGGCGAGGGGGACGCGAGAGGGGATTGGGAGGGGGGGGAGCATGTCAAGAGGCCTACGACCCAGCGTCGCTCGAAGGGACGTTTTTTCCGCTTTTTTTCCTTTTGACTTCGTTTCGACGAGCAATCAACTCCGGAGCTCCTTCGACCTTAATTGTCCCGTCCCAGCGGATAAAAATATTTTTCCTTCCAAACCACCGTCGAACGCGAGTCAGTTCAGTCCCTTTCTTTCCTCGGATCGATCCTTAAGTGTATATATATATATATATATATATATATATATATATATATATATATATATATATATATATATATATATATATACATTATATATATATATATACATTATATATACATATATATATATATATACATGTGTGTATATATATACACACACATATATATCTTTTTCCATTTCATCTTCCCTCGCTTTTTCCTCCCCTCCTCCTCCCCTGACCTTTTCCCTCGGCTCACTGGTGACCCCTGCCCAATCTTTTTCCGCCCACACCCATTATTTCCGGGGAAATGCCGTGCCAGTTCTTCATCGATATCCAGATCTCTCAACCCACAAAAGAGTCCAGTGGCAAGACTACGGATCTGTCACAGTTTCATAATTTGTGAACAAGGAGATATCTTTTTTGGGTCGAGATGGATGTAGATTATGGAAAACGACAAACTACTCGCACTTCCCGTGGTGGAATTTTTGTATATTGTATAATCTGCAATTATTTAAACAAAACTCATGCATGATCGGTAAAAAAACTGTAAAACTTTGTGAGTTTAAGTGAATTTCAATTAATTTAACTACTGATAGTTTTCGAATCGTAACGTTTTGCTCATATGTCAATTCAAGATCAAAGTTTTTATAAAACAGTTTCTAGCGTATCTTGGTGGAAAATCTTCATATTGACATTTTAAAACTAAACAACTTGGCTTTTCCACTTAAAATATTTTATTAATACGACCTAGGTTTCGTTATGGAATAACATCATCAGGTGGCCTGATCTTAATTGGTGACCTGATGATGCTATACCATAACGAAACCTAGGTCGTGATAATAAAAAATTTTAAATGGAAAAGCCAAGTTGTGTAATTTTCAAATGTCAATCAAATTTAAATTAATTTGTTAATGCTCTTTAAACTTTACATTTTTCTTGCTGACATTTAATGAAATACGAAATTATTTAGGGATGTATTTCCTTAGGGCATTCAAAATCCTCTTGATGCGTTATTTACGTGGTGTTCTATCATTTATTGTTACTATTTACGCTATTGTTGTTAAATATGTTTCGTGTAGTTTTCATTCAAAGTTTTCTGTGGAGCCTAAAATAATAACAATTAATTTTAGCGCACTGTAATTATACGGTATATAAACAATAACAGTCATCATTATTATTATCGCAATGCAATTATTGTCATTATTATGTAAGTACCAAATGCATGCCCATAAAATATATAGCTTTTCAAGAATTAACGGGGGGGAATTGTCAACAATATGATCAACTATCAACAATATAACTCTGCTTAAATCGCAAATACATATAAACCTACTGCAATTATTATTTATAGTGGTATTTGATTTAAAATAGATAATGGTCCCCTATACTGCATATTCTAACTGAAAATACATCTGAGGCTAGTCATTTATTGAGTTATTAATTAGCAAATAATACCGAATACGCTAATTTTCATTTCATATGATTTCATCATAAAACCAGTGTGGATGACGTCTGTGTAGAATTATCAAAGCTAAAATTATCATCAGTTCTCTTACCCAACAACAGATGATAATATGATATATGCAAATAACGACGTGAAGCTTGGGTCAGTTTGGGTTAATAGAGATCGACTTTCATGTTATAAGCCAACGAATATCTTGTTACCAAATACGAATAGAATGCTACCTTACTAGGAAGAAAAAATGAGGTTCAAGCATATTTCTTTGTTCATTTCCACAACCAATTCAATAATAAAAAATGCATTTCATTTTTATTTAATTTCAAACTACTCTTGCCAGTGTATCAGCATAAAAAGTTGGTTTTGTTTTACTACTTATAGTGTTATGCTAAGATTTTATGAATTTACAATTGCGTCAATATATTTTCTCTTGCCCCGTCGGCCTACCCTCCTAATGACCAAGAGGTATTTTAGGAGAATATTTAGGATTCAATCAATTCATACGCATTAGCAGAATAAGTTGAAGACGTAAAGTAGAATCGAATTACGAGGGTCATCCGGAAAGTAGTACCCGTTCGTGAAATAAAGACACAAAAGTAAATATTAACAAACATAAAAAATTTTATTTGAAAGAGGATACTTTAAACTACTTCTCAACATAATCTCCAAGCAAATTAAGGCATTTGTCATAACGTGTGACAAGTTTCTGTATTCCTGCTGCATAGTCCTTCGCCGCCAGCTCATTGAGATACAGGGTCACTCCTTCTTTAAGTTCTAACTCTTCTTTAAGGTCACTCCTTCTTATGTATGTATATGTATGTGTGTATATATACATATATATATGTATATATATTTTTTTTTCCTACAGGTTCCCCCCACCTTTCCTCACCTAACTCCCAACCCCCTCAACCCTTACCCTTCCCTCATGGTGCTACACCCCCTGCCACACACCTTTTTGGTGGCTCGCAGGGTACTTATGTAGATGTAGATGTAGTTCTTCATCGCTGTCAAATCTTTTTCCTGCCAAAAAGTCTTTAAGCTTTGTAAAGAGATGAAAATCTGAAGGGGCCAAGTCCGGGCTATACGGTGGATGGTCGAAAGTTTCCCATTTGAATTGCTGCAAAAGTTTTTGTGTTATCCCAGCTGCATGAGGCCTGGCATTGTCATGAACGAGAATGACACCAGTAGACAATAGACCTCGCCGCCGATTTTGTATTGCCCGCCGTAATTTCTTTAATGTTTCACAATACGCATTGGCATTAATAGTGTCTCCACGGGCCATAAAATCAATAAGCAATACACCTCGTCGATCCCAGAAAATGGTTGCCATGAGTTTCCTGGTGGACAGAACTGTCTTGAATTTTTTTGGTTTGTTTGGTGAATGAGCATGATGCCACTCCATTGACTGTCGTTTACTCTCAGGTGATGCATAACAAACTCATGTTTCGTCACCAGTAATTATGCGAGTCAAGAAAGAGTCTCCTTCATCAGAATAACGTCCCAAAAACGTCAGTGCTGCAGCCATACGCTTGGTTTTGTGCTCATCTGTAAGCATGCGAGGGACCCATCTTGCACAAATTTTTGCATAATGCAGATGGTGTTTAACAATTCCATGAACAATTGTTCGAGAAACATTGGGAAAATGCTCACAGATGTCATCAATTGTGACGCGCCGATCGTTCCTCACGAATTCGTCAACTGAGCTCACCAGTTGGTCTGTAATGACAGACGGTCTCCCCGAACGCTCATCGTCGTGTGTGTTCCCCCTCCCCATGTTGAAGTTGCGACTCCACCGCCGAACAGACGACTCGTCCATTACATTGTCTCCATACACCTCCTTTAATTGGCGATGAATATCACATGGGCGAACGTTTCTTGCATTGAGGAATTTAATCACTGCCCTCACTTCACAACTGGCGGCGTTCTCAATTTTTTTAAACATTGTAAACAATCACAGAAACAACACAGGCAATGCTAGCGTCACGCAACTTGGCTCAGAGAAGGCAGACAAGCCACTGAAGCTATCTGACCTCGTCCAGCGGCTACTCGCGTCGTCAGCACTTCATGCGGCACGAACGGGTACTACTTTCCGGATGACCCTCGTAGAATGAAAAGAAGGAATTACTAGAGATAAATCTATTTTGGAGGAAAATATCAGCTCAATAATTATATTTATTGAAAAACGTACTCAATCATCACGATACAAGCAGAAAAGGTGATATTTGTCGAATGGATGAAGCAAGTTAATATTCTGAACGTGGTGTACTTCCACTCAGATTATTTCAAACGAGCCTGGCGCGATGCAGTATAAATCATTACAAGAAATCAATGGGAAACACACACGAGACTTCTAACTTATTTTTTTTCAACAACGCGTAAATCAGCACTTAAGCGATATCATCCGATGTTCATGTTGTAAGTGATAATCCTTAAAATTGTGTCTTTACAGTATTATACAGAAATTATTTGAAAAAGCATTATGTTTTTCCCTCAGTTTTCAATATTGTAACGATATTTATTCCTTACTCAATGGCTTTTATTAGCACGGAATCATTGAGGTAATTGGATGAGGAGTCATGAACTAGCCATCTTATGCAAATTTCCTGGTTCCATGTCCATGAAGGGCATGATTAGGTGATATCATTAGACTTGCCTCAGATACGTCTGTGCCAATGACTTTGGTGTCGGAAACTTTTCCTCTCGTTTTTTTCCTTCGCCTTTCACCCGACTCGTCCCATTCTCTTTCCTGGTGTTCACGATTTACATGAAATGAGGCAAGTGGCGTGCAAAGGACTGGCGAAATGTCACCGGCGAACGAGCTTCCGGGAAAAAATCTTTCAAACAAATGCTGAATTTTCCAAAGTGTCAATTTCAGGCGAGGGGCGTTCCACGTTGGAGATGACGTATAGATTTTTTTAAAATTATTGAGCAAGTAAGGAAGACTTTTATGGACGGCATATGACGCCGTAGCTCTATGGCGTTTGTTTTCGAGGACCTTTCCTTAGGAAAATATACATAGAAAATGGGGACAAAATAAATAAATAAAATATTCGTAGCAGTGTCTTGATTTCGTACAATTTCTCCTTTGGATTGAAATTGGACGGTTACAAATAAATTTATCGCCATTGATTACTGCGTTTTTATTTGATTGGCCTAGGTTGAGAGTACTTGAAAGTATTTTAAGATATGGTATTACAGTTTGGCGATCTAATGGTTCCACAAAAATTAATGAACTAAAAAATAAACAAAAAAATATCCTAGAGAGAATGTCATAGGCTAGATGAAAAAATACGAATGTTTTAGACGGAAGAGATATATTTAAAAAATAGGGTGTTCTATTTGTTGACAGGTTGTACAGATATAATAGAACACTATTTTAATGACAAATAAAACATACTTGAATTACAATAAGAGGAATCATCATTAAAAGACAATATTAATTGTATAACAAAAAAATCATACAATCAAGGTAGAATAAAACAGTTTCTGGCGTAACTTGGTGGAAAATTTTCAAATTGATAATATTCAAAAACAAACAATACTCTATATAATATACTACAACGAAACCTAGGTCGTGATAGTAAAAATTTTAAGTGGAAAAGCAAATGTGTTTGTTTTCGAATATTATTAATATCAAGGTAGAATAAAAATGGAGGTTATTGTACCTCTAATGTTTTATGAAATACCTAAGGATTTAAGAATATCACAGTTAGTTAATGCTGTGAAATGGAAGACAACAGACTATTTATTACGTAGAAGAGACTAGGTCTTGGAACAAAACTTAATACAGAATTTATGCAACTATGCAATTGCAAAATTTTATAGCTACCTTTTGTTTTGCTGTTTATCTGGCACCTGCTGTCAAGCCAGAACTGACTGTGCTTGCAGGACTAGAAAGAGTATTCGATTAATACTTCCATTTTATATGATGAAGATTATCTGTAAATGCCTTTGGTATGGAAATGTTTTATGTATATGATGAATAAAGAACATGTTAGCTGGAGATTAAATATAAAGTCAAAACTTTTGAACTGGGATAAAATTATTGTTAATTTCCCAAGACCTGAAGTTTTATTTGTTTACAGTTTTATTTTGACTGAATAGTGCTGTACTCTGCTGCTAAATATCTTCCTTTTATTGCTTAAAAATATCTTCAGTAATATAGAATACGTTTCAAGTGTGAATGTTTAACATTCTTTTGCCAGCCAGAACCATTATTGGTATTAAAAATTACCAAAGTAAGTACATTGCTCTTCCCTCAACGAGTATTCGTTTACCATTTCATCGCTGCAAATTACGTCCATTTTAAGAGTTAAGCAGAATGTTAAAAAGTTTTTGATATCAAAATATCTGTTAGACAAGTGAAATTAACTGAATAATAAGTGACATTGTTCCAATGATTTGAGTAGAAATAATTTTTTTCATAGAAAACCCATGTTTACGAATATCCTCCTAAGGGATTAAAATATTTAGTAACACTCGATCGTTATTTTAAGCCAATTTAATATTTAAATCGCCTTTTACATTTTTGATGTGCTTAAATAACATTCAAGCTACCTAAATTCTCAGGATATCAATCTTTAAAAAAACATAAATTGTGTTAGAATGCTTGAATTATTTCTCATTTCTTAACCATTATTGTAAAAATTTACTGATATACAAACAATAATTCATGATGAGCTAACTTTTTCAGGGGTAAATGATACTATTTTGCTGATACAAAAACTCTCAGGAGCTGAGTATACAGCCTATTTTAGAAGATTCGTGGGGAATTAGAAGGAAATTAGCTTTAAAAGTATTTATGCGATTCGCGTAATTCCGCAAACTATATCAAAATATTCCCCTTAACTTTAAATTTTCAGTGGGAATAGGATTTCTTTATTGATTACGATCCAACCACAAAAACGAATTTGGGAAAGGACATGAGAAATCAATATGTAATAACGCAGTTGAGTGAACTCCTCTTGGTGCCTCCCACATCCACTACCTAGGTCAACTCTCCCCCTGACGGAATTTTTCAGTCACAGGCCCCGATGCAATCTCGAGGATAAACAACACAAATCAACTCGACGAAAGGTAAATAAATCGAAAAACCGTTAAGACGAGTATTTTCAGGTCGAACATTATAATAGCGACTACGTAGCAAGCACGAAAATGAGTCTCATATAGAAGGTGAAATAACACAAAGGATCGGGGATACGGTTGATAGAACGAGACTATATGAACAAAATTTTTAAAGTTACTTTTTTTAGAAAAACTTCACACAATTTATTTGACACTACATAGGAAAAATCATGGAGTACACAAGTAGCCAAGGCAATCCGGTTCCGGAGCTTGAAAACTGAATGATCTCACCGAAGAAAATACACATACTACAAGATATCTCCCAAAAATAAGCAGAATAAATCCGGGGAAGACAAATTATTACAGATAAAAGTAAAAATAGCTAAAATTCTTCATGAGAACACACTTATGTATCGACACACCAATGCCAGCGCCTCCGTCAATTATGGTATGCTTCCTGTAAGACATCAACAGGACCCTCGTCATAGTTTCTTTGACATAAACCAGTGGTCCAAAATGGTACTCAAAGAGGTTGTACTTGTGCCGTACTCAAGGGCCCATGTCTCCAGTCTATCATCAGTAACTACTTATAATTCGGGTCACTTTCATCGAAGTTCAAGAGGTCCAAGGCATATTTGTCACACAAGCAGTCTTCCGACTGCACCTTGAAGGCCATCCTGGCACACTTTTCTCATGGCTTAATCTTCTGTAAGAATGCTGTGACTGAAAAACTGTGGTTTTCTGAATATTGCACTCTTCTGCTAACATGCTGAACTTGGTGATCAATCAGAATTGAGCAATTGTCTCACTTTTTGCACGTTTTCATCACTCTGTGTTGTTGATGGATGCCCTGGGCATTCCTCATCGTCAACCGAATCTCTACTGGGACATCTTGTGCCAGCGAAAAACCATTCCTCGGGACATTGCTGATTGACACAGAATTTTATTCAGTATCTTTGTTCTATGGAACGTGGCATCGTGCATTCGTCCTTCAAACAGGGGTCCGGTTTTATAGTGATCAGCACACTGTAACGGCCCATTGTAACTGACACGGGTCGCGTTGCTTTCCCAAGACCTCCCAGCACCTATCCCGCCGCAAATCGCCCCACTTCAACCGTCCACTTCGGTGAAAAAATTATTTTCTACATTTTTTGGACAAAATGTTTCTGGTATCGCACCTAGCCACGGGTGATAACCGGGATCGCGGCTTGGTCCCACACGGTACCTTGTCAGCCACCAGTATGGTGTACAGCAGGGAGTGAGTAGTTCAACATTAGGCATTTTACAGCCTAATCACATAGCATTGCCACAGCGTTAGAACTACCTGAGAAGTTGCAGAATTTAAATGATTTCCGTATACACAATTAGGTTAACAGGAAAATGGAATTCCCTGAACTATTCCTGGTTTAAATTACATATCATGCACTCGAGGACATCGTTTAGAAGAGATACGATACATAAACAATCATAAGTATAGACCAGGATGTATTTTATAACGAATTGTCTTCATGAAAATCTAAATGACATATGGTCTTAGTCCTTGTTATTCACCGAGAAAATGATGCGAACTTTAATATCCCGTTCGCTTCACTGTCTCAAATTTTATATTCTTTTTAAGAAGTATTCCACAGTGGCAAATTTTAGGAAATTACGGGAGATGCTGCGGCAGTAACTTTTAACGAAATCATCCGCTAAATCTGCATAAAAATGCAACAATTTTAGAGTGTAAAAATCCTGGACATGGAGGGATCCGGGGTTAAATCCCGGTCAAGGCGAATGATTTTTACAATTTGAAATTGTTGCATTGTAATGCAGATTTAGCGGATGACTCCATGCGGCATCTCCCGCAGTTTCTTGGAATTTGTCAAAGGTAAAACACCTCTAGTGTATAAAGTTGGTTTTAACTTCATGAACTGTGGCGCACCGCGCACGACTACGAATGCCTGTGACATTGTATGTACGGTATTAGGTCAAAACATCTTGTGTCTGTAAAGTTTATCAAAATATCGGAGGGTAAGAGGATGCCACGATGCCTTAACTGACTAAGGCACTCCGCCGGAAATCGAGGGACCCGGATTCTACATCTACATCTACCCAATACCCCGCAAGCCTCAGCAAGGGCGTGTGCCGGGGGGTGTTAGATCACCACGCGTAATCAAGAAAAAAAAACCGCATGCAAAAGCCACAAATTTTTAGCCCACATACAAAGCATGGTATACATTCGCGCAAAAACCCTTACACCCCACAAACATGCAAACACACAAACTACCAACTAACATACACATGCACCTACAAATATACCAGGTATTTTTGTAATGTTTAAGTTTGTTCCTACATGTAACTTAATTGTTTTAATGCATCTAGAGTGACTTCAGTTTCTTACTATTATGATTTCTGATTGTTCGGGGAAAGAATGAGTATTTGTATCTATCTGTACAGGAATCTCCCTTATTTTATCTTTGTGGTCTGATCTACCTAAGTAGTGTGGGGCAATAATAATTCCTTTAGCGTGATCGTTTAACTCGCTGGTTCTGAATCTCTCTAAAAATCTAAGTCTCGCTTTTTCTCTTCGTATTTCAAGTGGCTCCCAGCCTAAATCCTCTAAGAGACCTGTCACTCTCTTGTGTTTTTTGTGTGTCCTTTTTAACAACTTTTAACGAATCTGGCGGATTTTCCCTGGACTTCATCTAATATTTTTTGCCAAATTTTCTCCCAAGGATCCCAAATACATGCGGTAAATTCTAAATGAGGTCTAAATAGAGCAAAATAACACCTTTCTTTAACTTTATCATTACATTTTCCCACCACCCGTTTAATGAAGCCCAGTTTCTTTAAATCGGATCCACATATTGTCCTGATACGTGCTCCTCATGAAAGGCGTGGTGTTAGAACTACCCACAAATACTTGATTGGGCGGAGTTAGTACTGAACCCTCAATTCCATAGTTTATGTCCTGTCCGCCACTTCCTCTGTTCCAAAATTTCAAAACTGCGCATTTGTCTATACTAAGCATTAATCCCCATTTCTCGCACCAATATGAGATTCTGTCTAAGTCTCTTGAGAGTAGCTCCCGATCTAATTGACTCCTTATTTCCCTGAATTCAGGATTCGAGTCCCGGTCAAGGCGAATGATTTTTACACTCTGAAATCGTTGCATTGTAACCCTAATATGAGTAATTCATGTCCTAAACATATTCAGAAATGAGTTATGAGTCGAATTTACAATGAAATTTACAACATTTTTTCCAATAGTTTGTTCGGGGTTGTACAAAAATTTATGAGTTGCAAAGATGATCAAATGCAAATTAAGAGGTGTGCGATTCATCTGGTTGCACCTCAACAGATTAAAAAAAAAATAGATCGACTAGTAAACGAACACAAATGGTACATTTTTCGATTGGGAGAATGCAAAGGAGAGGGCGAACAAAGAATATTATAGACATTTATGAAAGCATGTGGAGTCAATGAACAATCGTTGAATGTTGTAGAAGCGATGAAAGAAAATGCTAAGGGAAACGCAGGAGAGAGAAAATGTGACCTTGACTGATTGGTTTGAAAAATAAGCGCGCTGTATAACAATGCAATGTAATGGAATCCTACTTTTGAAATTTTTCTTGGATAAATTTAGGGAGATGTAATAATATAACGTAGGTGTAATAATCGGAGATATGAATGCTCCCATTCTTCTGCACATCGACGATGTAGTACTGTTAACTCAGTGACCATAAGAACAATGTGAACCTCTCGATAACTTAAATATTCAACAGAAAGAATACAATTGAGCGTAACTAGAAGCTCATTACTGTGTACACAATCTTGGAAGAATGTTTGCGAAAGACTGTAGGATTAAGAATTTGAAAATCGTGTGAATTATTGCCAAAATTTTAGTGGAAAATATTTTAAGTATTTAAAAAAAGTCATTTCAGCCCAAATCAGAAAAAAATGCAATACAGAAATATTTACTCCTCCCCACATTAGTTCGTGGAATATGTGCGTGCCAGGAAAAAATCATAAATACGGTGGGATACTTCTCTATATCTCCGAATATCCGCAAGCCGTCGCATATGGGCGTGTGGCGGGGGTTGTTAGGACACCAACCATTAATGCAGATTTATTAGTTTATCCAGACAGTTGAATATATTTGTTAGCTCACATAAAAACACACTCGTGCACATGCATATCTATATACACCGTGCAAATATTGATGTTGGTTGGCCAATTCATCAAATCCTAGAATTCAAGTTAATTTAATATTTACGAGCTCTTGGATTCAATTTTCTTGCTTGAACGAGTACTTGAATCTGTCTGTGATAGTGTTCCTCTTATTATAAACATGTGCGTGTTCGAATCTACAAATATAATTGGGTGGCATCATAATTCTTAATATGTCATAAGAAAGCTTAGGTTCCCTATACTTTTTTATATGCATGCGTCTTGAATTTTCTTCGAGAATTATGAGGTTCTCAGTCTAATTCCTCCCGCATTACTATGACGCTAACCTTCATTTGGAAGTCCGTTTTTAACAAACCTAACGGTTTCCTTAGGAATCTTATCTTAATCTTTCATTTATGTTTTCTTCAATGGAATCCAGATACTTGTCGCGTATTTTAAATAAGGCCTACCCAAAGTAAAGTGCGAGCATCTAACTCTTACATTTTTCTCAAACCCGTACCTTCTTTAAGGCTCACCCCCTTATTCTTCTAATGTGTCTACCCAATGAAAGAAAGAGTTGATGTTACGTATTCTCAAACCCAAATTGTTTTGTTTACTCTGAAATGCTTAATTCGATCCCATTTGTAAACATTTTATGCCTTGTTTATCTTTTCCTTTATTCTAAAACTTCGGTGAACCACATTTTCTGAAATTGAAGTCTAACCCTCATTCTTAATACCTCTCTGATAAATCGCTCGAGAGTAATAAGCTATCTTCCGGTGTCCTTATTTATCCGCAAATCTCTGCGCCATCTGCAAATAATCTAAGATGTCTGCTAAGTTAAGAGTTTGAGCCGTTAATGCATAACAAGGGCAGTAGGGGGGTCTATAACACTTCCCTACTCCTGAAGTTATTGAGTTACTGTGGTAAAAATGGAAGGAATTACGGTGAGGGAAATTGGACGTAATTTAGATAAAGGTACCGTCAATATACGAGTGCGTTGAAAGCGTACTTCGCTGGTGTGGTCATCATGAAAGAATTGATTCCTTAAACAGACACATGAGAAAAGAATATCAGCGATGAAACGGGAGTGGCAGGGCGGGGAAAAAATGCGTGAATATGGTCGAAACGACTCAAAACAAGGAGTAATAAATGTCTCACCAGTATAGCGCGTATTAAATAACGCGTGAATGCGATGAAGGCAAAAGAAGAACGCAGTCAAATAGCAGTATAAAAAAACACACAAGGGACGAAAGCGATGAATTTACTTTCGTAACCCAAAACCTGAGTATTCTTTGGCGGTAAAATGAAACGGCGTGAAAGGTGAGCGTCTAATAAGTCAGTGACGACAGCAGTTGGACTTCCACTCCGGAAGGTAATTTGAAGATGGCCGTGTCATTTAGCCATCTGGTGATTATGGATTATTTTGGCAACAGGACGCGTTAAGGAGAGAAAATGATGGTGAGCGTAAAAATGGCAGGGTGAAAAGTTCTCGGGTGGAGAAGACGTTTTCGATGGAATAAGTATTCCTGGAAACCTATGATTGCCCCGTTCTAGAGTTTCCCATCGAGGGACGCTCTGGAAAAAAGAGGACGTTCGGGACGACAGAGGCCCTCCTTCCGCTCCGCCCTCTCCCACCACCCCTCTCCCTCACTCTCGATCCACCCCTCACATGTCCTTCTCTTCCTGTCTTCCCATCCGCCCTTAGGTATCCTCACCAGCCATCCTTCCTCTACCCCTTCTTCACTGCCCCCAACCCTCTTTCCTGTGCTTCTCCTACCGATGTTATGACCTCTCATATCATTTCTCACTTCCCCCAAGAAAAAAGTCGGCGAAAAAAGAAGGGTTGACAAGAGGCGCTTTTGAAAAGGCTGATCCCAGGCGCAATAAATAGAATTCGGTCTCCGTGGTGAGGATCAAATTATTTCATGACGCGCAACTCTTGAATTTCATCTCCCTCCGGCTTCTTATTGTAAAATTAATTTATATTAAAAAGTATTTAAAATTATAAAAAAGGAGGGACGTGGTAGTCCAGGGGTAGAGCGTTGGACTACTGACCAGAGGTCAAAGTTGGATTTCCGGGTACGCCTCTCGAGCACTCTCAGCTCCACCCAAGCTGTGTGAATTTTCGGGCACCAGATCTTCCTGGGAAACCATAACTGGCACAGGAAAAGGAAATGGTCCCCCTACCCTGATGTGAGAATTTCACATTAGATGAATTCGTAAGACACGATCTACATAAGAATTGAGATCACTAAGTGTTGAGGAACTAATAGCTAAGTTATACAAGTCAAACGATGGGAGTAGTTAGATTTAAATTTTAATCGATGGGTGTAACTAGGATCAAAAAAATAATTCTAACGTACGAGCAGGAGCAGGTGTGGACGAACTGAACATGTTTCAACTTACAACACCTGTCGCTGGCGTAATACTGAAATCATACCATTCAAACTTAAACTTATGCCACAAACATAAATTACGCTTTAAACTAGCAACATAAAATAAAATACAAATTTTTGGAAACAGAACTATGCAAGTAAAAATGTCATGATCACTCTTTTTTGAACGGTTTCCCTGCATCGAGAATTCAAAAACTGTTCAATTATCAATATATGAATGCACGAGGTAATTTACAAAGGGCGTTTATTCACAGAATATGGTTTGCATCTCGAATAATATTATTCAGATTTCATATTTTTCCCGACGCGTTTTTATTAGCTGTCATATACATACATGTATAAATAATATTTATACATGTATGTATATGACAATGTAGCATGTCTTACTCCTCTTTGTCATCCAATCCGTATCGCCGAAACTAATTTTGAAAGTATTTTGTCTGCCCTCTAAATTATGCATTCGTTTTTTCTGCATGATTTGATGTGGTGCAGTTATCGTCTTTGTGAAGCCAGGATCGTAAAAGTTTAATAAAATGAAACAAGTAAAATGTGCTTGAGAAATGAACTGCACAACCTGGGACCCATAATTTCGCGACAAATGCGGCCAGAAATGACGTCCCATCATTCTATAGCGTAAATCCTTTCATACAAAATAATGTGAAGGTGATATACGATTCGGATACATTATATTCGTAATCAAAGCAATCACTCTAGTGCGTTCCGGTGCCGTCCTCAGATTTGCGAAATTTTTGTTGCCTCCGTTTCGATTTTTCGTCAAATTTAAGTGAATTAGGCTATAAAACTTACATGGAATAACATAAATGCAATACATTCCACTAAAAGCTATAATAAATATTTAAAATGGAGGTTTCGCTTAAGTTATCTAAAACATCACACAATATCATTTCTCTTGTTGACATCCCGAGGAAAAGGAGCGAAAAATCGATTATTTAAAAAAATCTCGACAACCCAAAAATGTATAACGCGGTTTCTCTGAGTACTTGCTTTCTCCAGACGAGCACGGGCGCCATCACTCTTTGGCTCCCGTACTGCGGGGGCGATGCTGCTGCCGCCGTTAGCAGTGCACCTCAGCGGTGGCGCATCACCTCTTGAGACGTAACTCTCCCTCCTTACCTACTCTTTTCCCCTCAAGAATCGGGTTTTGCCGAAGTTTCTGGAATTTATTTTAGTCTATTATCCCTTCTCTGACTCCGGCACAAAGTCGTACGAGTAAAGGAAGGGCACCCACACCATTGGATCCACACCTGCGCCCATGTCTGTACCACGAGCTGCAATGGGGACGTGTGGCATGGGGTGATCACTATTTATTTATTTCTCAAATTATCAAAATTAGCAAAAAAACAATATTTTGCTTTGAACACATAAAGAGCAAAGAAGATTTATCCAAGAATAAATTGAGCTTCTTACGGTCTCTTTTCTAGACTGACGATATGAAATAATATTTCCTTAAGCCGTAAAGGGTTTTTTACACCACTGTAAAAGTTAAAAAAAAACAAATGAAAATAAAAGAGGAAGGGAAAAATCAGTTGAAAACTAAAAAAAATACAATGGTGTTAAAAGTGCTTTTCACACCCTTGTGTTTCCCTAGTTTTACGTGATTTCATACCTTTCTCCTTAATTTTCTATTTGTTTCTTTTGACTGAAGGGCTTTATTCCCTACCATTTTCGGTTTTGACAGTGCCATCAAGCCATCCAGTGTTTTGTCCGCTTCATATTCCCAATTGTTGGTATTGCTTTGCTGTAATGCCTGAGTGAGTGAGAATGTGTGAGTGTATTATTCCCCCCAAGTAGGTCCCTGGCGTCTCGATTAATTTATTCGCAAACCTATTCGGTCTCTTCCTAATTAACACGTTAGTGGTTAAGGTAGCCCAGAGCCGGAGTTCACCCAATACTAAGCTCAACGGTGTGTGAAATTCACACCTGAGGGTGTCCTTATTCCATGTCCCGACTATTGATTTTCCAGAAGATCTGATACCTTAAAATTACTCAGTTTGGATGAAGCAGAGAGTTTCCAGAGGAGTACCCGGGAATCGAACCCAGGCCTTCCAGTCTGTATCCCAGTGTTCTTTACATTGCCCAAGTCGCTTTCATAGAAGGTCTTATTAGACATGACTGATGTCACTGTAATACGAAGCAAAATGACATCAAATTACGTCCCGATGTCGATCCCTTGGCCCTTGTGCGATGATCAATACCGTTATCACTCCACTCCGTGTTCCCCAAGTCATCGATCCCCTAACCGGGTCGTACATCGCTAAAGCTATGCACAGTTCTTTTCTTCCCATAGTTCCGTCCTCTTGCGTCTCCTCAACCCTTCAATCCATCGCCTCCTATACAGGCGCATCCGACAATACGCCTCCGTCGAGGTCGATTAAGAGGAAGCCTCTCGCTTACTCCCTGATATGAAGCATCTCCCTCGCCCCCTCCCCACGATTCACCAACCAGGATTCGCTTCCTCCGTGATGCTGCTGTTCTCCCTCCCCGCTCCAATTCCACTCCGCACCCCACTCCAACCCCAGCCTTCGCCGCATGCGAGCCTTTGTAATCTGTGGGTGCCGCGTGAAGACGTCTCCCGACCTCTCTCTCTCTCCCGACGCCTCAGCGGTCTTTCCCCTCCCCGCCACCTTTCCGCGTATTCCCTTTCCTGCACCCACGCTCAACTAGCGAAATGTTTGCGGTTTTGCCTGCACCATTTGATTTTGTTGACATAAATGCGCATATAGCAGAAATTTATTTCGTTTAAATTGAGTAGTTTCAGGCGTGATGTGGTGGAAGTCGAAGATAATAAAGAACGGATAGTAGCAATTTTCCACTAGATAAGTTTTATTGTGATACCGGGTTTCGATGCATTACATCATCTTCAGGTAATGTAATACATCGAAATATCGCAAGATATGTTAAGTCTAATTGTGAGTCATGAGAAAGCAGAAGTTTAACTATGAACCAAAGGGAATTATTTGACGGCCCCACACTATTTGGGTAGGTTAGACCACAAAGATAAGATAAGGGAGATATACTCCAATACAGATAGATTCAAATATTCCTTCTTTCCTCGGAGAATCAGGAATCATATTAGTAAGGAATCGAAATCAAGATAGAAATGGCAAAGACAATCTTATTACAAGCGAGGACAAGATTAAACCCTGCGTAGATATATACTATATGTATGTATTTGTATATGTATATATAACCATAAACACAGTAATCAACCCGAAGGTCGGTTTAGTAGGTGATGGTAGAGCTCACCCATGTACCAAGCCCGACGGCGTGTGAAAATTCACACATCAGGGTAGGGGGGCCAGTTCCTTTCCCTGTGCCGGTTATGGTTTCCCAGGAAGACCTGGTACCCGAAAAATCAACTAGCTTGGGTGGAGCTGCAGGTGCCCAAAGTGCCTTGCCCGGGAATCGAACCCGGGACCCTCCGGTCAGTAGTCCAACGCTCTACCCCCTAGACCACCGATATATACATGTGCGTCAGTTAAAATAGTTTTTTCATGAATATATTCTTCTGTGTGGGAGTGTATTGACATGTTTTTGATTTTTTTTACATGTGGTTGCATTCTGTTTAACGGGTGGTGTCCTAACACCCCCCACACGCCATTGTGGCCGACTGCGGGGTACTCTGCAAAGGCATAGATGAAGGGAACAACATTCTTCGAGAGGTTCTTGGGTAATGAATGAAAATGAAGAACCCTCGTGTGAATGTGCATGGGAATATCAGCACCGCAGAAGTAGACGAAACTCTCTGCCTCCACCCGCGCCCTCCGCCCTCCACCCCCCTCAGAATGGCCTTCCCCCGCCTACACTCATTTCAATCACACGGTCGCCACATCTCTGTCGCAACCCTCGTCCCCCACCCCCTCCCACACGACCATTCACATGGCAAGAGTAAAAGGGCCGCCTGTCCGTGCCGAGCTGGACCACTTCTTTCTCCGTCGAATAAATAAAGGGGAGTACATATATACATACGCATGTGTATACCAGCGCAGATATGCTCGCGCGCGACCACCACTCGCACTGAGACCGGGTCCTCCTCCCACTCACTCTTCGCGGTCCCCCATTCGTTTGTCTTGCTCTGTCTTCCGTCCTCTCTCCGCCATTCCCTCCCTCCGCGCCCCTCCCCCTTCGGGTGCATCCGGGCAGCTGGAGGGAGCGAGAGGAACACGACGACATCTCCGGCACAGCGGCGTGAGCAGAGCCGACCCCATCAGTCATGGCTGCGGATCCCTCACTCTTTTCGATTTATTCTATTTTTGTTCAATGGGTCGTAAAACGAAGCGAACCAATGACTTTTGATAATCTTCCGTCTTTCTTCCATTCCCACCTTCTACCTTGCATTCAAAAAGTGATTTTAACGACCTCTTCGTGCTCCTTATATATCGCACTCTCGCTGAAATTTCGTATCTCATTATTGTGAATTTTTTTCGCAAATTCATTTTATCTCTTGAATGCGTTGGTTTTTATTTTGTTGTATTTAAAAAAATTAATTATCACATTTTGTTTTAATTATGCTTTAATAAAAATTTATTTGTAATTGCGGTCAATGTATTTGTAGTTAATTTTCTCACAGTAAATACGTATTCTAGGTTTCCTTTTAATCCCACGAAATATTATGCTAATTCATTCCTGGGTCTATTGTTCGTTTCGGTTACTAAGTGTAAAATGAATTCTTAAATTTTCAATTGCTTGTACTGTAGCTTGAAAAAGCCTTGCAAATCAATTTTTTTACATTTTTTATTGGAACGCATACCTTTGAGAAATATGATTATTTAAGTAACATTTGTCATGTCGTATACTATATTTCCTTTTTTTTCATCATGTAATGGTTGCTTGTTCATTGTCAGTATGTTAGGTTATTTTTTCATAATTTACTCATAATTATCGGTAAATTTGCCTCTCTGCTCTCCTGTATACTCGTTCCCTCCCCTCTCTCCTTCTCTTCCTCTTATCCTCCCCTCCATCCCTCTCACCTCTGATCCCATTATCTCGGTTGTCAATATTCTTCTTTCATCCCTTCTCTCCACGTTTTTCGCAAGTTTTTGTCCCCTCTCCCCATCTTTTTCCGCTATTTTTTCATGCAATATTATTTATAAGGGACAAAACATAAAATCCTCATGCCGCAATTCTACTTGTACCTGATAATGACGCCTACAATTTGGAATTACTAGTTCCAAAATAAAGAATAGCGGAAAAGTACATTAAGTTCTTCATTCCAAAGGCAGGGTATTTTTTGGGGTTATTAACCATCCACATCGCGTGTTAACAATTCGACGATAGGTTTTTCCTAGTTCTAAAAGTTAACCCGTTCCCTGTCAATCTCTTCATTCCTTTAATAGGCGCTTGTAATTACTGCTTTCATCTCCTACTCTTCGTAGTTCATTCTTGGAGTTATCACACTCCATTCGTCCTAAACTCATGGTCTCCAGTAAACTCATGTGCCTCGGATAGTGTTCAATGCATGGCCTTCTTCTTCCTTTGGGTAGGCTTCTCTTTCCACTCTCTTCTCTAAGTACAACTTCATTTGTTAACCTGTCAATTAATTTTATGGCCCCATTTTTCTGTACCACCACATTTCAATCGCCTCCATTCTCATTTACCACAATCTTCGACGTAGAAAAGTAAATTCTACATGAAGCATTTAATGAATTGCTATTATATGTCCATACTCATCCTATAAGTCGTAAGCAGTTGTTTATTCTGATTGAGAGCCTGCCTTCCTTGCTACTACCTTGTTCAAAAAGTTCCCGGAATGTATTCAGAAAATTAAAAATAGAAGTTTATTCATCTAAATCTATATTGTCCCCTTCAAAGTAATCCCCCTCGACTGCAACACACTTATGCCAGCGCTTGATCCAATCCTCGAAACATTTTTTATATTCGGTTTTCGGTATGTCCATCAGTGCTTCCTGCGATTTTTCCATTACTTCCTCTCGGCTGCTAAAACGCGTTCCCCGTAATGGTTTTTTAACTCGATTGAACAGAAAGAAGTCACAGGGAGCCAAATCAGGTGAATTCGGTGGCTGTTGGATGGTATTTGTTGCATTTTTCGTCAAAAAATTACGAATAATGATAGAACTGTGCGATGATTTCTGGTCTCTTTCGGCGAATTGCTTCACGCAAACGTCTCATAACGCCCAAATAATACTCTTTGTTTACTGTCTGGCCTTCTGGCAAAAATTCATGATGCACTACACCGTTGTAATCCATGAAAACCGTCAGCATTACCTTCTTTTTTGACTGAAAACGACGTGGTTTTTTTGGTCTCGGCTCATTTGGTGAACGCCATTCACTTGCCTGATGTCTGGATTGCGTGTCGTACTCATAAACCTACGTCTCGTCTCCAGTAATGATCCTTTTGATGAATGTGGGATCGGATTCAGCCTCGCAAATCATGTCTTTTGCGACGTCAACACGGTCTCTTTTTTGAATGAAATTGAGGTCTTTTGGCACCAACTTTGCTGCTACACGACGGAAACCCAAATCATTAACCACAATGTCTTGGGCGGATCCATAGGCAATGTTCAAGTCCTCCGCTATTTCTCTGATGGTTAATTTGCGGTTATTGACCAACATTTCTTTTACTTTATCATTTTTTTCACCGACTTTCGATGTCGATGGTCTGCCACTGCGTTCATCATCTTCGATTGACTCACGACCACTTCTGAACCGCTCGTGCCACTGGTAAACGACCGTTTTTTTTAGAGAATCGTTGCCGAAACACTTTTCCAACATTTCCAACGTCCGTGCGCCACTAAATCCGTTTTTTACGCAAAATTTAATACAAGTTCGTTGTTGCAAATTTAAATCCATTTATGCAATTGTAAAAAATCGCCAACACACACAGAGATAGATGTACTCTTGGCTACGTAACTTTTGCAAATGTCAAGTTATGACACTAAGATTTAAAGGGAATATCAACAACAGATGTACCAATTTAACAAAAAAACAGAACTCAAATTGGAACGATGGGAGCGCCACACGGTGGTTATTCCGGGAACTTTTTGATCAAGGTAGTATTCCTAGCCCGCTCACTCTGTTTGTTTGTTAATCTCTACGGAAGAAAGGCGAAACAAACTTTTTTAAATCACTTCATGAATATATGAAAATTATCAAGATTCGCCATCTTTTTGTAACCTGCAGACATAAAATATTAAAACCTAGGCCAAACTGTCAAAATTCATCAAATGGAATTGATGAAGTTTTTTTTATTTATCCCTTGCTGGATAAATTCCTTAAAACGAAGCACGAAACTGATTCTAGCGCTCTTTATTGTTAGCCCTCTTAGTGCATGAGAATTTTTCCAGTTTTCCAGTACTATATATTTACACCAAGTTTCATAAAATATTTCTTATGAAATAACGCCCAGTAATCATATTAAAGAGATTATTAAGTAATGGAGGCTTTAAAGATTCAAAACATACCTTATAAACGTACCTTGAAAGGCATTATTTAAATATTCAAACCGAAAACTGGTTCCCTCTGCGTTCGCATCCTTCTTCGCCGTTCACACGACTCGACCCCGCATCCAATTTGCGCTCAAAAAGGAGTAGTGTGTTATAAAAAATGAGAGACGGTGAAATTCCAGAGGGGACTTCAACTTAAATGGATACGCAGGCCGGAGAATGGCACGTATCATTCAACTCGCGACGCTCCTGGCGGCAGTCCTACTCCGCGGCCCTCAGTTAATGCCTTCACTTGAAATTGATTGGGGCGCCATGCCTAACTCATTTCGGAGCATAAAACCCAAGGAATTGGCTCTCATATAGACTTATTCAAAAAATCAATCATCTATAAAGAATGCGCACTATTAAATTGGAATGACAGATTGATTTGAGAGAACATTTTGATTAAATCGATTGAAAATGGGCTACGTTGGTCGCATGAAAAAACTCGGATGGTTCCTCGTGGGGTACACATACTCGTGAATAATATCGTCGCGAACCTCGTTAACACTGACTAGAACTTTCCAACTTTGATAAGGAAATGTCATACGACTTGACTTTCAAATAACGATCTTTTATTTGAGATTTGGTGTTCAGCTTTCGAGATTAATATTTTATGCATCAACTGTTTTTAACGGGTTTACATTCGCTAATTTTTCGACTTTGAGATTTGGGGAACAGAACTTTGTTCTGTTCCTAATTCCTCTTGAGAAAGGTGGTTGCACCACCGAAAATTCGAGAACCAGTGAGTCCCTCTTTTATGTGTTTCAGTTTCTGTGTTTGTGTCGACAAGTTAGTCCATTTACATTATTGTGCACGTTCGTGGGATTTTCAAGAGAGTGACTTAATACATATATATATATAAGAAAGATATATTATATATACATATATCTTCCTTAAGTGAATAGCAATGGATACCGATGGTGACTTTCTATTTCATCAAGTTCATTCGGTCGAGAACATATTAAAGAGTGACAGTGTTTGGCAAAAATGTAACCACTCATCACCAATACCATCCTTACATGAGCGGATTTCCCGCCAGATTTGTTCCCACGAAATTAAATGTCAGTCCAGTTCCTCCCGTTATTGGAGAATGCCGGAGGGGTAAATAGCACGGGGCTCAATCGAAAAAAGAGTTCATATTATGTCGTCTCAAGTCTTCAAATCGCTTTGAAATCCGATCGCATGTGTGTACTTTTGCACTCAAGCTTTTGGCCGCGCGGTTAGGAGTTGAAAGATGGAGTTAGAACAAAAATCTGGTGCAGCAAAAGTAGATAAAATGTTAGCGTATTGTTGACACAACATTAATGGATCCATACCTGTGGAATTTCCAAGTTTTTTCTGACTTTCAATGTTATTTGTAACTTTAAGTTAAGGAATAGTCAAAGGATATTCTGGGAATTAATAGATATATACTGCAACCCCTTTATTGTATGACAAAGCAAACACGAAAAATAGCTTAATACGAATATTACGTGGGAAGGATATGATGACTCAATCACATTCCTAAAAATCATCGGATCTTAGAAATTTAGAACTCAAACGATCGTTTTTTTCATTCCGTAGGACTTAACACTTAGATTAGATATCTTGGGATTGTTAGCTGATGAAATAAGAGTATTTCTCCCTTCATTCCGGACAGGTGAGCATAAAGTAACTGGACTGGACTCTCATCCCAAATCTGACGGAAAATTTGCTCGAATATGGTTAACTATTGATTTTTCTATTTAATTGCCATTGTTTACATTATTAACTGTCTCAGACGGACTGTAATGGACCGGTTGGGATTGATTTTTATCTAACTGCCTAATATTCAACGGTAACTATAGCTATAAACAATAGCTACAAAGCTATAGCTGTAAACAATTAATATAGGTACACATAAAGAACACTCGCGCGTTATTTCTTAATAATTTCGATGGAAGTTAGCTCCGTCTTACTCAGAATAAAAGACAGTACTGCCTGCCTATCTATCATTTCTTTCTGAGGCAGACGTAACTAACTTCCGTCGAAATTATTAAGAACAATCATGTGAGTGTTCTTTATGTGTACCTATATTGTTTGTTGCTATCCGAGTTTTTTTATTCAACACTTCCGTGTCACTTCGACGAGATCATATATAAATAAATAAATACACATATATATATATATATATATATTTCTCACCACCTCATCTGGCGCCGAAGTTTTTCGGAAGCATAGAGCGTTGACATCAGGAGCTAACTTTGAGCATGGCTTTTGAAAGCTCTGCCGTTTCATTTCCTTGGTCGCGTCCATTTCGACTCCCTCAGTTCGCATCCACTCCCCCACACTCATCTTCCTTCCGCTCTCTCTCATTCATCTCCGCCCGCACCACCTCTTCTCATTCCCCGACAACGCGCTCTCAACCACCCGAGCAATTTCGCTCGTGGGTTGCTTCATGAACACGCCGAGCCGCGAAGACAAATCCAAAACCGACAGCGCGCTCTTTGCGAATCGTTTGTGCTCTATTATGAAAACGGAAACCCTCTCCATTTGGACTCTCCACGGACAGCAATCTTCCGAGAGGTTTCTCTCTCGCTCCCAACCTCGACAACCCATAAAAGAAAGCCATAATACTTACGGAAGCTCACGCCGAAAGGAAGCGCGCTGCAGTGCACTTACTTGGCGTTTGATGCAGAATAGACTCCCCATGGTCTCCATTAAAATTCACGCGCCCGTCACAAATTGTGGTTATTCGAAGTATTCCACTCCATACTTCTATTCTCAGTCGTTTCGGATTTCCCTCCCCCCATCCCCCAGAACGCTTTTTCAACTCCCATATCTCTTTGTGACTCCTCCCTTTCGGAAAATGCGTAATCATTCACAAGCGTCAAAAAGGAATCCATATGAAATGCATGAGAAGAAGAAATACTTGAAACACATTAGCTCGAAGTCATTAAGTGCATTCAACATGTTAGGGTAATATAAAATGACAAATAATGAATGATAATTTCTACAGATTGCAGTACAATGAGGAATGAATTGGTAAATTGAGTGTAAAGCATCAGAGTAATCCTTACATCTGAGGTGATTGTACTACAAATGGTAATACATAAAGCTAGTACAAATAGTTAATACAGAAAGTATGCAGGGCTAAGATGCAAAAAAAATTGTTGAGAAATCAGCATGATTATGTTTGTCACTTAATGGCTGAAATATTTTCAGAAGTTACGAAAAATCCTTCAATCGAGGCTGTAACATAGAGTAGGAAATAATTAGTAGTTTTAATTCTTATGATATAAAATCAACAATATTTTTAATGAATACGGAGGACAGGAAAGGACAATAAATAATTGTATTTCCTCCACAGCTACCTTCTCAAATGATCCAATTCAACTTATTCATCTTTCTCCCTTCAGGGAGATAGAGACTGTGAATTTAAGCGAATCAATTTATTTCTTAACCGAAGGGGTTGAACACTCAACGTGGGTGTTTGTACACCAGTGGGTGACACATATTTCGATTAATATTTTAAAAACATGCAATTAACATTCTGATAGTTATAATCACATCCTAACTTAAGTTGCAATGATATAAATTTCAGAGATTTTTTCATCTTTGCAAGCAAACGAAAATGTAAGTAATATAGAGAAAAGTAGAGCGGTTATCTCCTTTCTCCGCCGTGCGATAGCTCCTAGTCTCTTGGTTTCCTCCTTCTCCTTCATTGCTCCTCCCCCTAGAGGACCCGCCTATTTCCCTCCCCTCCGCCCAACCCTTTCCGCCTCGTCTCCTCTACGCTGTCGCATTCTTCCTCGCTCATTTTAAATCGCCTCAGAGGGCAGATTATTTTGGAGCCCGCAGGAGAAAGGACCATGTCATTCCGGATCCGCTTTCCTATGTAGTATGTGCGTACAAAGTTCGGTGCTGACGAGAGAAGTATATAAGTGCTTCTTATGGGAAACTTGAGGAGAATGTAATCTAGGCGGATTAAGTTGAAAGAAGAAAGTTTTTTAATTTTCTTTAGACAAACATCGGAAAAATATTATGAGGTGAAATTAGAGTAGAAGATATATTACAAGCTAGAACGCACAAACAAAATGGGCAATATAGCAGCATTAAGTCACGATCTAAATCGGTTTATCTTTAGAGATGACCTAATTTTAGCAATTTTCTAATATTATGTAAAAAAATGTTATGTTTAAACTATTTATCATACTTTTAACACTGGATAAATTTCATATCCCTTTAGTATGCAATAAAGGTACCATTCATATTTGCGTCAACCCCCTCGCCCTATTCAATTACTTTTTCAAAGCCACCACATCCCCATACATCTCAGTGCTATTCGGATATTTTCAATGCTTAATGAAAATTTTCCTTCCTGAAGTGCGCAGGTTATTCATTGTCAACTATTATTTTCGGCCGTAATGTCAATAAAACCGATTGTCTCACGCTCACTGATACATCAAAATATGCATTGTGTGAATAATTTGCATCATACATTGTGTGACTAATTTGTATTAACATGAAGCATCCAGCTCAAAAAGCAAAAACACAGAAGAAACAGTAAGAAAATTAAATAATATTAAGAAAATTAATTTTTTTCATCGATGGGATTGGATGAGAATTCACCCGAAAACTTAAGAAGGAAACCGTAATTTTCAAAATCATTTTTGGAGGAGTCATTCAAGTAATTTCCCAAAAGACGCATAATCTTCGTCCGCGTTAGCTCACTTCTGCAAAGGAAGAATTCAAAATTTCGCCGGGAGCTCCCGTAGCGAATACCACCAAATCAGACCCTGCGCTGTTACCTCTTGAGTGACCCTCCCACCCCCACCCACATCTCCCACTCTCATCCTTCGCCAGCGCTGCGACGTAGGACGGGACTACAGTGCAAGGGACCAACAGAATATTAGAGGGGAGGATGCACTGAAATCTATGACGCTGTAGCAAGTTATTTCCTGAGGGACACCATGCAGAAGGTATTTTGGCACAGACTAACTGCAATCGGGACTTAATACGACCAGAAAGAATAAGAACAAAATACAAGGAGAAAGGAAAGGATTGAATTGGAAGTCATGGTAGCCTTACCTGACAAAATTTAATATAAAAAAATATGCATAGGGCTTCGTCCAAAATGCATACACTTACTTCTAAGTATACGTATGTGGATTTGACCGAAAAATCTGTACTTCCTAGATTAGTCATAAAGCCTATTTATCCTAGTGAAAAGTGTTTAATTGCAACAATTTTAGAGCGTAAAAAGTACTCACCTTGACCGGGATACGAACCCGGATCCCTAGATGTCCGGCCGAGTGCTTTAGCTAGTTAAGCTATGATTCAATTAAATTTTATTTGGTTCAGTGCATGCGTTATACAGCAAGTGTTTACATTATACATAATATCAGCTTATAGATTTTGGTTACAGCATATTTTTTCCCACATAAATATATGTATAGATATATTCATACATATAAGCACAAAAAAGTGCATATGCACACAAGCTATCGCGGCGTCCTCTTAAACTCTGAAATATTTGGGCTTTTAAAGCCCAATCCCGGTCAAGGCGAATGATTTTTACGCTCTGAAATGGTTGCAATGAAATGCATGTTAGCGGATGACTCCGTTAAAAGTTACTGTTGCGGCATCTCCCGCAATTTCTTGAAAGTGTTTAAGCCTAGTATTATTGTATTCCGTAATATTTCTGACTTAATTAAGAGTAAAAAGAAATAATCATTTCCATTCATTTTTAGGTTTAGCAACAACTGGGGCAATGCATTTACTAATCTGATTCACGTTTTATTCCAATTGTCAACACAAAACTTCAAATGAAAAATTGATTAGTGATAATAGCAATTTAAATTTCAGTTGTAATGTAATGTAAATTCTTTAATTTACTTGGATACGTTGACTTTTAGGAAATTATAACATAGTGATAAGCGGCGTGTGTATATATATAATTATATATAAAACCATAAACGGTAACCAACCTAAAGAACTAAAATAATTTCGGGGAACGCGATGAGAGTAACAGAAGATTCAAAACAATGAAAAGCCTTTTTGTGAAGGCAAGCGGTTTCTCCTTCCGCCATTAGCAACGGAAACGGGAAGAATGAATGAAAGTCTTTTTGTTTCATATTACAGTCAAACTAACATTTTAAAATCTTGTGAATTTATTTTCATATGGCAATAAGTTACGCTATCTCCAATTCTTTATTTCTCTCTTCCTTCCTGCTATAATAAGGTTTTTAATGACGCTGGGCAATTAACATTTTTCAAATTCTTTCATGGCTGGTGTTTCAACTGTCCGCTACTTAGGGGTGGTGCGCGTAAAACTGGGTAACGACGTAAGGAAAAAATCGTAATGGCAAGAGAACATCCGAAAAGGAGGGAATTAATGCCCGAACCCCCGAGATGAGATCTGAAGAATAAAGTAAATTAATTAGATCGAGCCCGGCGAGGTTCCACGTGAATTTGGGCAGAGGGTATGGGTGCAATCCTTTAAAAATGCAATTGAATGAAATGGTGAATTCATTTCGCATTGTTTTCTAAAAGGAATGTTTATTTGACTCTCCATAAAAATGATCTCAAGTGCTTAGGTTTTGTTTTACTGGGGTCGCTAATGCATGAACGGATAATGAATATTGTTAGCATATCAGTTCTGCAATCTGTTCGAAGCGCCCTATCCAGACGACCTTGTCTCCCCATGAGGAATGAGGTCGTACGGGCAAGCCAAGTGCTTGGGATCTCTCTTACCTTCAATGTAACATTGGACGCCCTGGTTAAAAAGATACTGAGTCTACCTTATTGTACGTAAGCTTGCCTTCATCTGTGGGTCTATTAGAAAGCAGAGTTATGCTAGTTCGCATTTGCGAGGCCGAATGCGGAATAAGTATCGGGGAAGGTGTTAATTATGGAGTTAGATGACGTTCTAAGAATTTCCGGTAGTTATGAGAAAAAAGTTTACGAAAGGAAAGTGAGTTCGATTTGGTTAATTATTGGGAAAGGGTGTGGAAATGTGTCCCTTCGACAGATAATGGGAGCCAAACTTTTAGAAAGGTACAAAGCACTGTTGTCGCCATTACTTATAAGGTCCGTCCAAAAAGTAGTTGGACTGAGTCGATTAAAAAAATGCAATGCCAAAATTGATGCATTCACTCAAAAGTGTTCGAAGTAGCTCCCTTGTGCGGCCACACACCACTGCCAGCGGGTTTTCCACGCCTCGTACGCCTTCTGGGAGGCGGAATGCTGCTAAGCTTCCTCGTCACGGCCTGTTGTAACGCTTCCACCGAGCCGTGTTGACAACCTTTCAGCACGGATTATAGGCGGGGGAAAAGGAAGAAGTCTGGTGGAGCAACGTCAGAGCTGTAGGATGGCTGATGCAGGCACTCACATGGTCGAGAAGCTCTTGGCAGATCCGCGGCCGACTTTCCTTTTGTTCGTCCGAGAGCACTCGCGGCATTAACTTCGCACACATCTTTCTCATGCCCATGTTTTTGGCCACAGTTTGATTCACATCACTTTTAGGGATGCTAGGTTCATCAGAAATGATGCAAATACTTAATCTACGATGCCTGTCCAACAAAGCCTTCGCGCAGTTTCTGTACTTATGACGCCAAATAGGAATTACGTACTATGTCACCACATTTTTGGGAAGATCAAACCTCCCTCTTATCACATTACATCACAACAGCATGAGGTCTGTGTTCAACCGTCCATGCCATCTATTCCCGATATTTTTGTCTTCCTATGCTAATGATTGTGCGGTCTATTTTTTACAATATTATTTCCTTATTATAAATAATTGATCCATGTCCAAAAATTCGCATGCGTCTGGGTATTACCAAAACGACCGCAGCTTAATCTTTCGCAGCGCAGTCTTTATCGCATAATAATAAGGTCACTATGAAATTTTTAAAAAATATTTAATGATCATTAAGAAATTCCTTTACTTATTATTTCCAAGTTCTCATTTTCACTGCATACATAGTCCAGTACTGACGACGAAATTGCGCAAAGGAACATTCTACCGGGAGGCGATCAATTTTTCGGGTCCTCTGCCTTTGGTGCTTCAGTCCGCGTCCCCCGCGGTATCCCTCGTCGCCCCACTTCCGTCCCGTGGAGCACAATCCCCCGACGTGTCGGGTGGATGTAGGCCAGCGCAGAATGACTCCCTTCACTGTTGACGTCGCGAAAGAGAGGCTCGCGGTTTCGCGACGGAAGCAGAACATATTATGTGGACGAGCAAGAGACGGCGGTCGGAGCAGGGGGAGGCGAGAGGCAGATGGGGGTGGGAGAAGGAGGAGGATAAAGCTCATCCCTTTGTGCCCCGAAGGAGGGGAGGGGCAATTTTACGGAAAGCGAGACTCAAAAAAAATCACATTCATTTGTACCCCGAGAGATAGGGGAAGAAATTGTTACCTCATAAATAGACAAACGACAGAAATAAAAAGAATGATGAGTACACTCAAAGGTGAGCCGGAATGTAAGCGACAAAAATAAATACTCTTTTTTAACTAAATGGAAATGCCATGCGCTCCCAAAATAAAATTAAAAAATACTTCTCCAAAAGCAAAAGCGCAATGCCATTTTATTTATTTTCAACGTGGACATTTTTACAGCAATGGAAACCAAAAGTGTTTCGCCCCGAATTCCAGAAACTACCGGGGCGAATTAAGTGACCACTTAATCTAAATTCAACTCCTGCATTCTTCCCTATAAAGGCCAGTAGAGACCCTATAAAAAGGAGATTTGAGGCATGGAAGCACCTGTAATTAGGCCGTAGGGGATTGTAAAAACAAGAAAAACATAATAAATTTCAATTACCATCCAATTAGCGTATCATATTCCTTAAAAAAGAGGTAGGGGTTCCTCTGATGCGGGAGGCAGTTCTTCTATTGTGCGCGGTGAATGTTGCATGAAAAGGCATAAAAAGATTTGGGGACCATCATTATTTCACTAAAGTGTGCGAGTGTGCAAAAAAAGTTAATTATGATTCAGTTCACGGCATTAAAGATGCTTAATACCCGCTTAACGATTCTATTATATTGAATTATATTCCAAGTTTCCAAGTTTAATTATAGTAACGACCATTATTTGTTTGTCGAAGTGTTTTGTGTGATTTAGATGCAGATGAAATGCCTTGATAACTCCACTGAACAGTCAATATTTTACAATGCAAAAATCTTTCCCATAAACACTCCCCAAAATATCCAACAGAATAGTTATGCGGCAAGTGGCTAAAGATCTAAATCCGAGACTTAGTCCATTTTCCAAAGTAACATTTCTATTTAATTTTTAGCCCTGTGAATGGTTTGTACGCTTATATTATTTAAAATTGATAATTCTCTCAACACACTCTCTCGAAACAACAAAAATTTTTTCTGTATAGCATTGCAATGGCACAAGTACCACTTTGATAGTTTTTGAAAAATGCAAAAAATACATCATCTACATGTGCATAATAGTCTGCTATCCACTTGGTTGGTTTGTAGCTGGGGGTGTATCCACACGAGTCATACTATATAGAGCACACGAACCAACAAAGTCACGCACTAAGTATTAGAGACCACCACAGGAAAGAAATTCTACATTCAATGAACTGGTGACCACTTATCGGACGCAAGAGGGATGTTCATTGCATGTTAACATCCGAAAATGTGAACAGGTAAACAGGAAAACTAAAGTCAAGAGACTTACTTCGGCTGAAATTTCAAATAAATTTCCAAATATATCATTAATCCACATTTATTTTGAATGCAATGTATCACAGATGAAATTACCTTATTACATAGTTCGATCCGGGAATGATATTCGAGAGCTACAGTAAGCGAAATACCGGAGCTGGAGCAGGTGCCAGACACCGACTGACGCCAAAAATGAGGTTTAAAGACAAAAAAGGTGTAATTAATGCCTACACATCCTTCATGCCGTTTTCTTTCAGGGTTGGCATGCCAATAAAAAATCTGGTTTTACAAAAAAATTTTTCATACTATATTATACTAAAGTGTACCGTACCATCTTAAGCTTTCCTACTTCAATGCAAAAATTTCAAAGCGTAAAAATGATTCATTTTGACTGGGATTCGAACCCGGATCCCTCGATGTCCGGATCCCTCATTTTGGCTTAGCCAGCCAAGGCATTCTCAGACACTTCAAAATTTTGGGGTCTGTAGGGGAACAAGATTTTATGACTAAATCCGTAAATGCAATACACGGTAGCCTGCTTTGTCGGCCTCTGTCACATTATTACACTATGGTATAAAGGCTCTTTTATTCCTGAGACTTCTAGGAGTCGTCGACTCTATAATTATATCCGACCAATACCTTATCTGCCTACACTCTTCTCTCCAACCAGTTACTCCTCTCAATTAGGTATGTTCTATTTTGGTGATACGAATCTCAACCAATCTCTCAACGAGACCAAACCAGTAAAGCACACTCCTTTTATAATTATTTAAAATAACGGCCAATGAGTATTCTTTCATAAAATTTATTATTGATGACCCTTTCAAAAAGCTTATAGTTTTACGACATTTGACCTAAAATGCCTTTATCTCACTGATTTTTTAAACACCTGTAATTGTATGGAATAGTAAAGAATTATGTTGAATAAGTGTACCGTATTGTCAATGGGTGCCACGGAATTTATTTTCCGCTTGTTGTGATTTATAAAATAATTATCACGCTCACCCTGCGACATACAAGTATACACACACACACACACACACACACACACACACACACACACACACACACACACACACACACACACACACATATATATATATATATATATATATATATATATATATTACCTAATAATATATATATATATATATATTATTAGGTAATCTACCGGTTAAGGTAGGTTTTTGGATGGACACAACTATCAAATAAACATTTTGTGACTCCCCACCTATCAAACTAATCTATATCAGGTCCCTCTTCATGTCGGTGTACTTCTTTCCTCCCTTCATCCCGTCCAACATCCCTATCCTGTTCCTGCCCTTACTTCGCTTGCCCAACATTCTCCCCTCTATTACCTTCTTCAACATTCCACTACCGCTCAATACGCCTTTCATCCATTTTTCCTGCCTCCATAGGATTTCTCTCAACAAAGCCCTCTCCTCACCCACCATCTCCAGTATTTCCTCATTTGTTTTCCTTTCGGTCCATTTCACCTTCTCCATTCTTCTCCACACCCACATTTCAAAAGCCTCCAATCTACGTCTATCCTCCTGCTTCAGCGACCACGTTTCCGCGCCGTACATAGCTACGCTCCATATCAGAGTTTTTACGAGTCTTGTCTTAACATCCCTACTCAACGTCCCCGTCATCAACTCCCTCCTCCTTGAGAATGCCTCCTTGCCTAGCGCAATTCTTTGCCTTACGTCCCTACCACTTTGACCGTATTGGTCCAAAACACTTCCGAGATATGTAAACTGTTCTACCTGCTCTATTTTTTCCCCACCTATTTTAATATTTAGCTTAGCCTTTTTCTTTCTGGAAAATCGCATGACCTTTGTTTTATTAATATTGATTCTCATCCCATATTTATCGCACTGAACCTCCAATTCACTCAACAATTCTTGCAACCCCTTGGCTGACTGAGTAACTAATGCTTGGTCATCAGCAAACCTAACCGATTTTACGAATTCCCCTCCGACTTTCATTCCTACCTCCAGTTCCTCCCATGCTTCTTTAATCATTTCCTCTACGTATACGTTGAACAGTACCGGTGACAATGGGCAACCCTGCCTTACACCTCTTCCTAACACTGCCCATCCGGACTCTCCGTTCCCCACTCGCACCTGAGCAGTCTGAGACATGTACAGGTTGCGGATCAGTCTCCTGTCCCTCCAATCCATTCCTATTTTCTATATATATATATATATATATATATATATAGTAGCCCAGTCAAGATATATTATTATTATTAGGTAATCTACCGGTTAAGGTAGGTTTTTGGATGGACACAACTATCAAATAAACATTTTGTGACTCCCCACTTAGCAAACTAATCTATATCAGGTCCCTCTTCATCTCGGTGTACTTCTTTCCTCCCTTCATCCCGTCCAACATCCCTATCCTGTTCCTACCCTTACCTCGCTTGCCCAACATTCTCCCCTCTATTACCCTCTTCAACATTCCACTACCGCTCAATACGCCTTTCATCCATTTTTTCTGCCTCCATACGATTTCTCTCAACAAACCCCTCTCCTCCCCCACCATATATATATATATATATATATATATATATATATATATATAGGTGAACTTAATACACATTATTTCCCTAGTGGACTGTAACTAAGAGTGTAAGAAGCTGGACCAACGGCGCCAAAAAAAGGGCAGAAATATTAGCTCACCGAATAAAATGATCATGTGTTGTTAGCAGACGAAATGGGGCGAAATCGATTTCAATTGTTCGTTTTGATAAGAGATGCGAACGCTCTAAGTGGATACAAGGCCCCTAAATTATATTCGAGGGTACCCGATGGGCTCCATGTTTGGGTCGAGAAGCCATGCTATCATGGCAACATAAATTAGTTTTACGAGCGTATTTCATTATTCTTCGTAACATGGTTAGAAATTCGTGGACAGTCATTGTGCAAGGAAACAAACGTCCAAGCATCATCATCAAAGACTTGGCAATAAAAAACCTTGCTTCCCTGGACTCCTTTCGTTTCATTACCACTGATGTGATATAGTGTTTCGCTGCGATACAATCTGACACGACGTGCCCATCAAATAATTCTTTCACCTAAAGTGGAAGCGTCTTACTTTTACAAGAATCGTTTTATTCACGATATCTACCAACTACTTAATTATTCATGATATTATTAACTATAGTAAAATGCAAGCTATCGTGTAAGCAATGTTTGTAGGCGCGAATTCATTCGAATAAACTTCTTTTTTTTACGAAATTTGACAGCTTAAATTTTTACACTTGATTACCACTTCCTTAAAGAGAAGTTTAATCAAACTTGGCACCTGCAGATAAAATAGCCATGTTTCCTAGCAAAATTACTCTCTCATAGAAGAGTTTTATTTAGTATCAGTATCACGTAGGAATGCAGAAACATGCCACGTGCACAGTGCAAAAATGAAACTTGATTTCCGCTATATTTAGCAAAATATTATGAGAGCAAACAAGCTGATTTCAAGAAACCTTCTCAAAAATAATGTTAAACTAATGCTTAGTACATTTTCCAAAACGTATGAATCATCAAATAGTTAACTTACATCTACATAATGCCCCACAAGCCGCCGTAAGGGCGTGTGGCGGTGAGTGTTAAACCCGATTCGTAAAAGAGAACAAAACCACATGAAAAACCGACACATCCGTGAAAACATATATCCACAGTGGCGTATACATTCACGCAAAAACCCTTTCAACTTACAAGCATGCAAACACATATACTATCAACTAACAAACAAATGCACCTTAGGATGCAGTATGGAATTTATCCAATAACGTGCAAACTAGAATATGAAAAGTAAGAAGGCGAAATTCCACTAGCACATGGACATGTGTACAACATACAATGGTCCCCCTCCCCAAAGGACACAGGTAGGGAATGTAAAATAGCAGGGAATATACATTCACCTACACCCCACCTGACACAAGTGCGCACGGCGGACGTTAGGATGCCAGATTTTGGGAGTATTTTGTGGGAATTTGATCTTGTATACCCCTACTTTTGACAGCGTGTACGTTTTTTTTTTCTTAGGTGTTCCCCATTTTACTGCTGTCGCGAAATAGTGCCCGGGAAAAACAAATACTTGGATCTAACATTTCGACAATCTAACTCTAATTTTGTAGCAATTGTCACCCCTGCCAATTTAATTAGGAGTCTTAATTATATCTCCAAACTTAGCTTTCTATTATATGAAATCGTGAAGTAAAATGTATGTATGTACATAAGAAAATGCGAAATTTATGTATAATTAATGTTTGATTTTTAAATATAGCGTAAAAGAACTTGGGAATCTTCTAGGGAAAATCCTAGAATATTGATAAGGATAATATTAATTCCCACCAAATACAGAAAAAATGCTTGCTTATAACTCCCAAGGAACTTATAAGACACCGTATTTATCATGGTAGGTAACAGTTATAGCGCAGAGCAATACCTTTCCAAGATTAGGTTCAAACCACTTCATCGGAAAGTCTAATCGCTTTATTTTTGTTTTCTATAGAGAAACTACTATTGTAAGGATTATACTAATTCTAAACTGAGTGATATTAAATATTTAAAAAAACAATTGAAAATCATAAATAAATTCATCCTGAATATAATTAATAGAACGAAAGATTATTTTAGATACATCAGCTTGAAGGGTTTCGAAGCACCGGAAACGTACTGCAGGGTAGAGGTCTTAAATATACCAAAAAATCGTTTCAACAGGGTTTGAGATTAGAAAAAAAGCAAATCGTAAGTAGAAATTCATTGCAGCTGTTCATTGTTGGTCATCAAAGTGAGAGTGAATTTGACGAGATAGAAGCCTCGCAATTAAGATAAGAAAGTAGAATCCAGCTCCTCATCTCCCTCCAGCAGGCACAAGATTGAAAGCGACTCTGCGCGAAGACCGCAGCGTCGCATAATTTCTGCTAATGCGTTTCGCAGCCGTGGTCTCGCCGCCCTTCCGTATAAATGATGGCGGGGGAGAGGAGCGCATCTACCGCCGCCAACGCCTCGCCGGGCTTTCTTTGCATCCATTACCACCCTCGTCATTTTTTTGCCTCCCCCCTAAAAGGACAGTGAGTGAAGAGGCCCTTAGTGAGGAAAAGATGTAGGCATTAAGAAAGCTGCCGAGATCGTAAGAAAAATTGGTGTGAGAAAGAGGGGACTTATTTCTGTTCTTTCTTCGGTTCGCTCAAATCTTCGGAGAATAGCAGCTGCACACAAAGAAAATGGTTGAGGTGAGGGCATTCATTATCGCTCCTGGAGATGGGAGGGGTGGGACGCCCGCTCATCGATTCATTGCCACGTTCTCATAAGCGAAAATAGTCGATAAATACCGAGAAGGGGGAAATGAAGCAAGCTTATTAAGATGTTATTGCAAAGGAAGTTTAACGTAACCAAGGTTATAGACATCGACTGATCTCTAGAGACCAGAAATATGCAAGAACAACACCTAAAAAGTGAGTGGAAACAGTTTTCCCGTACTCCAATTTTATGCACGGTCTGTCCATAAATGTATATATTATATATATATATATATATATATATATAATATATATATATATATATATATAAAATAAATATATATATATAGACATACACTCACGCAAATATAATATCGTATTTTTTTACTCAAAATTCGTTATCTACAAAGATTTTGTGCCTCAGGGACCAACACTGAACTGTAAGTTTAACGTGGAAGTTGTAGCGAGGCAGGGGAAAAGAGTGCATCGCGTCAGGAAAGAAATCTTTGTCAAGTAGAGGCCTGCACCACGGCAACGCGTCGTCCCAAACCATTCCCTGTTCGATGGTCACTTCACGAATAGAAGATGCCACTTTCCATGGAGAAATGATATGCGATAAAATTGTGCATTAAGCTTGGAAAATTAGGTTCGGAGACCATGACCATGGTTAAGGATGCTTATGGATGGAAAAAATGTTCCAAGGGATGATTTTCTGCACTGCACAGGATGTTCTGGGAGGGTAACAAGGAGGTTGACGATGAGGAATGCCCAGGACATCCATCAACAAACACAGAGTGATGAAAACGTGCAAAAAGTGAGACAATTGCTCAATTCTGATTGGCTACCAAGTTCAGCATGTAAGCAGAAGAGTGCAATATTCAGAAAACCACAGTGCATTACATCCTTACAGAAGATTTAGCCATGAGACAGGTGTGCTAAGATGGTCCCCAAGGTGTTGTCAGAAGACTGCTTGTGTGACAATCTTGCCTTGGACTTCTTGGACCTCGGTGAAAGTGACCAGAATTTTTCCAAAATAGATGGTTACTGGTGACGAGAGATGGGTCTTTGAGTACAACTCAAGTATAACCCCTTTGAGTACCATTTTGGACCACTGGATTATGTCGAAGGGGGCCATGACGAGGTGCCTAAACCGAGGTTTATTGTTGATGCATTAGAGGAAGCATTACCACAAACTGGTGGAGACACTAGCATTAGTGTGTCGATATATAAGAGTGCGCCTATGAAGGAATTTGATCAATTTGTACTTTGATCTGCAATAAATTGTTTCCCCAGATTTATTCTAATTATTTTTGGGATGGACCTTGTATGATTCCGTAAAAACCCATTCCAAAATGATCAAATAATTTTTGCTGGATTCATATTCATCCTTTTAGTGGTATTCTGCAGGATATTTGTTGCTAGTTAAATTACGTGCTAATTCTCTTCAAAACTAGCATGCCGTTACTTCAGCCATGGAAGATGGAGTAGGTCGAAAAGCCGTAGTCTGAAATATTTCTTTACCTCAGGTTCAGTACGATACAATCTATATATGACTTTTATGTAAAACTTTCGGGAAGGCACGATTCAAGATATTCAAGAGCAAACGCATTTTTTTGTAATAAAGGTTTCATTTAAAATCTGCATTTTTGAAAAATCGTTTGATACGTATCTCCACTTTCACTCACCTCAAAAATATGAAGTAAATTCAAGCCAGTGGGGACTAAATAATGATGGACATTAGTGAACCGATCGCAAGAATACTTACTGCGAGTGAGTCATAGGTTCAATTGCACTAAAAATAGAATCAGATTGCTTAAAAAGGGAAACTGTTTTGAGCGACGGGGTACGGGCAGTAAAGAGCAGTTCGTGTAAGGTCTCTAAACTCTCAGGTACGATGATGCCACAAGTCGGTGAAACGCGTTGTACCATATAATAAAATTCTGTGGAAAAGTACAAGTCTTTTCTTTTTTGTATGGATATTATATACTTCCACGAAGTGAACCCTGATACAATAGAATATAGCCTCTAAAACTCATTCGCAGAGGGATTTTAAACAGAAGTAGAGGGGATGGGAATAAAGTACGGGTATAACAGCTAATGAAATGTATACATATGTTACATTTTTGGAGATTTCACTCCTCTATGGGCGCTTCACAGTACAGTTCTGGCCTGAATATAAGGCATATAAAAAGAAAGCAAAGCAATTATAATCTTAAGAAACAGATTGGATTACTTCGCCAACCATGCGGTATGGCATAAATCAGTATTTGTGACGAAAATTGGAAGGATGACGAAAATACGGGAGACAACAAGTATTACGAAACTAAAAAATGTTTGAAAAGGGGAAGAAACTAATAAAAGGGAATACGTACAATTCAAGTAAAGTCGAAAAAAATCAGTGAAAATTTTTATGTCAAAAACTCACGATTTTAAATCCCGGAATCTGGTCTTTGAGGAAAGAGAGTGTGAGTCTTGACTGGAGAATATATCCTTCTCCATAACCATACAAGGAATGTACATGTATATGGTTATGGAGTGATGACATGGTTGTCTTTTATCTCCAAAAGTTATTATCATATACATATACTGAGGGTGAAATAAGCAGTGAACGGGCTCGAAAAGAAGGTGAGTGATGAGGTGATCAAGCCAGTTTCACAGACGATTAAGCAATAAATTAGGAAAGACTTGAAAATGGAGTGTAGCACTGTAGGGATCCGAAACTTGGTCATTTAGGCAAGAGATTGAGTCTATAGTATGTGTATGTGTTGTGAAGGATTTCGATACGTAGGTATGGATGGTTGAAGAAAATAGATGGACAGGGAATACTAAATTTTGCATTTAGTAGGTCGATAGCCTTTGACTGTGACCAAAAATAATAACGCACTGTAATGGATACTGCACGGAGGTCTTCCTTGGCCTCAAGGAAGACCTCCGTGGTCCCTGAAAACGCCCCGAGGCCCTCTCACACCGTAGGATAGACTGTAAATTAATGATGAAAGAAGGATCGGGCCCTTAAGTGTTCCATCAGGTGATCTTCCCGTCTAGAGAGCAATCGTGCACGCACACGTAAGTGTACACGGCAGCAGCTGAAGCACTGCAAGTCGAACACCACGGTGCGCCTCATACAATAGCGGGGGGGATTTGGGGACCGCGGGGGAGAGAGGGGGAGGGGTGGCGCCACTCACCAAACGCCTCTTCATCATGAGCCGGATTCTCGCCGCGACGAATGTATGCCAATGCTTACCCCTCGCTTCTCCCCTCTCCTCGCTCAGCCTACGACGCTTCGTCCTCCTTGTGGTGGCCATTGTTCTCTGACGCAGCTGTGGAAATCTACTTGGGTGCTGCGGTGCTCCTCGAGGATCTTACCCACACCTACTACTTCTTTGAACCCTGCGGAGAAATATTTGTTTATTTAATTGACTCTACGAACATCACAATGGCAAATAATACATAGAAACAAGTCATTATTATTGGTTTGAGGCGTCGCTTTGTGGAATTGATTCATATTGGAAAAGAAAATACTTTGATCTTTTGCACGTATTTTATTATTGACGACCTAGGTTTCGACGTACAAAGTCATAATCAGGTGATCCACCCCCCCCTCCACCTGATGATGACTTTGTAAGTCGAAACCTAGGTCGTCAATAATAAAATGCATGCAAAAGATCATAGTATTTTCTTTTCCGATCATTATTAGTAGAAAGAGAGAAATCTTTCTTAGAGGAAGACGAAAACATAAAATAAACTCCTCTGATATTGAAATTAAATTGCAATAGATATTAGGACGAAGTGTGATACGTAGGTTTGGCCATGTTTGAGAGAATGGTAGGGAGACGATCCCAATAATGGGTGTAGAGTGAAAGGTTTAAGTGGAAGAGGATGGAACGAGAAATTCACGGGTGACAGTAATGAAAGACCTGGCGCTTACCCAGCGAATGCTCAAAGAGAACTTTCTCAGGATCTCTGATGGTTGAATTCTGCATAAATGCCGACGCTTCAAACTAAATAATTCATCCCCGAGGACAATGGACGAGCCATCTCTCGAAACTCATCCCGGCAGTTATGTAGAATATAGGCGGGTGGGGATTCCGAGAAGATTTTCCCATGGGTGAATGCGCGTACGTAGTTGAAGAGACTCACAATAGAGTTGAAACATGGAATTTAAGCAGTTTCAAGAAACAGAAGGGAATAATGCATGAAAACAACGACTGAACGTTATAAAGGCTAGAGAAGTAGGGCAGTGCGAATAAAATACGTAGAAAAGGGGATGAGCCACCAAAATAATATAGAGTGTGATTTTTTTTAACTTTGCTAACGCCATCATGGTGCAGTTTGGTTTGTAAAAAGTTGTTATGGACAACGTGGCAGTGTCAGGATATTATGGAAAGAATTAGAATGGAAGCCGTTAGGTAAGCGTAGACTGAATTATAGTTTAAATTCACTGTGTAAATTTGAGGCAGGTCACTTTGAGGATGATGTTGAAGACATATCATAGCCCTCGACTTCCTATGATAGATCTGATCGCGTACGTTAGGTCAGGGAGATAGACGAGGGAACGGATAGGTTTAAAATGTCATTTTTTCTCGTACCATTAGAGATCAAAACAGATATGATCACAAGCAAGAAGTACATGAATAGCATTAGTGCTCGAATATGCCACCAAAAAACAATACGTAACATTTTCTTTTAAATAGACACTTCTTATGAATACTTCTCCGAAATGATTTGAATATGCGTGTCCTATTGTTGAATATTTTTGCATGTACCAAAGTACCTACTTTCGTGTGATTAACTTTGTTCGACTGCATGATAGAATGGATGCCATTTTCGCAGAGGCATCATGATTGTGATTTTGCATGCATGGCTAGTGACCAAACATCTCCCGCCACACACCCTTGCGGCGACTTGCAGGGTAATATGTAGATGTAGAATAGAAACGGCGTGAATGGTATATATGTGCGCTCTATTTCAATACAGATAATTGCAAAAAAAAGTTCATAGCAAGGAGGAAGAGTGACTGAACTCGTTGACCATGGAGTGTTTTCAAAGAATCTAAGTCGGGGAGTTTCAAAACACGTACGTATCATTACAAGATGATTAGAGTCACGAAATAAGTGTTAAACCTAGCGGATGTTTAGTGATTGAGGGGTTAGGAGGCTTGATTTCTGCATTAAACAACATTTTTAAAAAATAGCTTCCCCTTTTTTTAAAGGTGTTGAGAAGAAACGGAAGACATCTCAGAATTACTAAAAAGGCACGAGGAGTATATTACAGGAATCTCTTTTTGGGAAAATGCAAATATCTGATTACAAGTTTAATGCTGACACTCCGAGAGAATAAGCCTTAGTTGTAAAATAATAAAATGTCTCACTCCTGATTTTGAGCATTAATTATTTGTGTTATATTTTTGATATTATTTTCAACACATAAAAAATCAATCGAATATTTGTTGTTCTTAGTCATTCTTCATTTTTCTTTCTTTGTAATAGCTGCAATGACAAGGCTCCGCCTTCAGAAGAAGAAGAAGATGAGCAAATTAATATTTGTGTAAAGTTTACATGATTGGGATTGTGCACGTATGGTTGGTGATCTAACACTCCCCTCCATGCGCCCTATGGGGCTATTGTGTAGATGTAGATGAACTGTAGAAGTACTTATATATTATCATTACTAATAGGATGGCTCGGTAGCCTAATTTAATTTTCTCCACTATTCCAATCGCAAATTCTATCCCACGCCCCCTCGCTCCTACTTTCTTCGTTGCCTCGATGCCAGCATAGCCTCCACGCGTATCTTCTCTCCCCGTCCACCCCCAAGCCCCCGCCTCCCTCCCCGGCCTCTCTACCGCTCCCTCTAGAGTGAGCATACAAGGAAACCCACAGCCGCGAGCGGGAGAGTGTGTGTCGGTGGTTGGGAAATGACTGCTACTCAAGTGGAAGCACAAACGTAACAGGGATGGAGAGAGAGGTGGGAGGAGAAATGGAGAGAGGGGGATAGAAAGGGAAAGAGAGTGTCTGTGTGCTTGTTTATATAATGGTCTTAGGGTTGGAATGTGGAGGGAGCTGCCAAAAGTAAGCAGACAGTGCTGTTTAATCTCAACCGCATATTGAAAAAACACTGGGATCTTGCGAAATCACAGGAGGCATATTCCGAACCACAGATTCCTTCCCTAGCTATGTTTTTGACTGCGAAAAACGACTTTTCATGAGGAAAATCCAAGCGTCAATTGAGATACTTCATAACGATGCCCATTAAGTATCATTTAACTCGTATATTGGTAGAGAATACATTAATGTTGGCTCTGCGAGTTTTTTGAAATTATTGCCATTCCCTATTTTTTTAATTTATAACAAAATACGATCGTTTTGATAATATGAAAATAAGGAAGCGCATAAGATCAGCCAAAGAAACAATTGTCTTCATCAGGATCTTTTTCCTAATAACTGCCCATATAAATCAGACAAGGTCTTTTGGATTCTCAGAACTATGTCGAATTATTTCGTATAGTAAAACGTGTCACTTAGGAAGCTATTACGATTTGCGTGATTTATTACTAATAGGTTGTTGTTATTTATACCCATGTTACTCGTGCGAAATGTAAATTTTTTATTAGCGCTCTTATATGTCGGAGATAGAAGGCGTTTTGAAAAACGTTATATGATTTATGAATAGGCATTAATTAGAAAAAATACTCTTACTCAAATGGTTAAGTGACTCTCCGCGAAATGATGCTTGCAAATACCTTTCTGTCCATTTCATTAGTTTTTATCTGTTAGGACTAGCAGCCTAAGAAAGACAAAGTGAAACCAGTGTCAATCTTAAAAATTTCGTTATACCTTCATCTTCAGATATTATGTGTAGGTATTTCCGATTATTAATGCATTTAAAAAATATGCAATACCAAGGGTAATCCAAAAAGATGCTAAAATCGGAGCTGTAGAGGAATGCGAGGCCTCTCCGGAAAGGATCCAGCCATGCAATATTTTGAACAATTTAGCCTACCTAGAACTATGGTCTTGGTCGAAGAGGCCTTAATCCCCTTCGAAGTACCCCCTTTGGGAACTCACAAACTTAATCTCAGCGTCTCTTTCAAGTTTGAAAATAATTTCATTAAAGTTAAATTTAATGGCGGTAATGTGTGTGCTGAGATTACTGAAATAAAATTTTTAAAGATTCAGAAATATCTTTATGGAGAACGAGTTTGGATTTATTTATCGTGATATCTTACGTATCTCATCGAGTGTTTATCATTTCAATGACCGAAAAGATGTTTTCAAGCAGGAAGTATGGTTAATTCATGAAGTCTTTTGAGATTTTATGCCTTGAAAAGAGTGATAGACGCGCCATATTCACAGCCGCAACAGGAAAACTGAGACGGAGGTGAATAGGATATTACGGAAGAAGGGAAACAAAGGGAAAGCAACGGTGTCGTCGCTCAATGGTTTCCATCTTTGATCTAGCGAGGAAATGGAGAACCCAACTGTCATATAATCACAAGGAAACTCTCTGGCCGCAAAGCAAACCGTGGTTCATAGAAACGGGAATTCTGAATCGGTTACAATTATTTTATTGCAATTAAACATGCCGCAAACCACTATAATATCTCTGTGTACCTCTAGCTGAAATTGTCATTCTTATTTTTCGGATGACTTTTCTACATTCATTTCGAAGATTGTGATTGAAGGAGCATAACGAATGCTATATGAACATCTTTTTGAGTTTAAATGCTGATTGGTCGATGAAATTAAAATAAGCGAGGCGTCAGCACAAAGATTTTCAAGGTTTAGCACTCACCACAGAAATAGGCTGTTTGGCCGAGAATAAATAGGCTGAAAAACGGTTTATTATTCCATTTTCTACTAAAGTAAGACTAATATTAATGTGCATTTTACATAACTATATTTCTTTTACTGCGATTAACATGGAGGAAGCAAATGAGTTACAAAATGGTCAAATTCTAAGTGTTCTTCCATATTTTCCTAGTAATTTACTTAGGAAATATATAGGTTTCCTTTGGGGTAGTCAAGTGAGTTAATTACCATCAGGGTTTGCCCCTGTATTTACACCATGGTAATCGTCGGATTGTCATGGTTACACCCAGAAATATTTAATGAACAATTGTTTCAGAGGAATTTGAAAAACAAATCAATTTAGCTGACCACGTTGGCTGCGGGGAAACTTCTTCGTCTGCCAACCCAGAGGTCGCGGGTTTGATTCCCGCCTAGGTGGTTTTTCCTCCAACTAGGGCTTGGGTGTATGTAACTGTCAAATTGTTATATGAATGTTCAAAGTCCGATGTAAAAGTCGAAGTGCTGTTTTCGGACTGATACAAAAATAAATAAAATAAATACATTAAAGATGATAATACCTTGCAATTAATCCCGCGATGAGTGTTACGTTAAATACTCGCTCATGTATATACTAGTTTACTAATCCCTTTTTCTCGATCTCTAATTATAATATTTCTATTTAAAAGTATCTAATTTCAATGCAATAGTTTCAGAATGTAAAAATCAATCATCTTGACCGGGATCATCCCGATCTATAGCGGAGCCTAAACCGGGTTCCCGGCCAAGGCGATTGATTTTGATACTCTGAAATTGTTCCATTGAAATGCATATTGGCGGATGACTGATAAAAGTTACTGTTGCAGCATCTCCCGCAGTTACTTGGAAGTATCTATTTTTTATCAACGATTTCTCACGAGAAGTTCTAATAATTGCTTCGTATTTCAATTTCAAACGGGGCCTAACTAAAGAGAAAAAACACTTCTCTTTAACTTTCGCATTGTATTTCTCCACCAGCCGTTTAAACTACCACTGCTTGGAACACCCTTCGTGGTCAATAAAACAGTACTGGACGTGAGAATAAACTTCAGCTCAGTTTCGAAGGTTTATTTTTATAAGTTGGATTCGGAAAAAAGGCGCACACGATAATTAATTCCCACGCCCCCAAATAGAGGATAATAAACGGAGCAAAAGAAGGTAAAAGACTAATGGAAAATACTCGCAAGTGAAACATGCGACATTTCTCATAGACATGAGGTAACCTTGGACTTCTATGGGTCGAGGGTAAAAGAAAAGATATGAATAATCATTGAAGGAGAATACCAAGAACATAAAAGGCAATGCAGAAACGGGGAGAAACTAATCGAATTTTGCAAGCAGTTCAATTTTGAAACTAATTTCAAGAACCCTCCGAAAGAAGAAGATGAAGTTGACCTCCCCAAACCCGATGTAAGGGGAATTTTATTTAAGTCATGTTGCCATAGCAACCGACGACAGAATTTCAAGTGAAGAAAATTTTTAAAATCACTAGAACACTAGCTCTTGGAAAATTAAGTAAAAGTTCATCCAAAAATACAACAAATCAGAGCTGAAAATAGACCTAGTATAGACATAGAACCGCTCAAACAAAGAAAGAATATCTATTAAAAAATATGACGATGAGCAAATGGAAGAAATCATTAGTAAAATCAGCCGAAAACTTGGAGGGATGGAAAAATGAACCGAAGCACAGATGGTGGAACAAGCATGGGACGACGCCCTTGATGATAAGTTAAAGGCCTGGAAGGAATGTTATTCTCAGCAAATCAAGGAAAAATGGAATCCCTTCAATCAAAGGAGAAAAAAATACCGATGAGATTATAAAAGGAGAAATGAAAAAGTATGTAAAACTTAGTAGAGAAGGCCAAGAAGAAAGCTTCAACAAAAAAATAACACCAGAGGGCGTTCTATTAAAGCTTCAAGGAAGATTTACAACAGCACCAGCCCTCGAGTCTGTGTTTTAAAGAATAGAGCGGTACCCTAATAATAGGGAGGACTGCTCTCCGCTTATTTTAACACCCATCTAATCTGTGAGGAACCAATTGAAGGACTGAACTTCGAGTTACAACCAAACGTAAATCCACAGTCAACACCACCAAAACAAATCAACCAGCGTCCGTGGGGGATGGGATAGTTTCTGAGATGTGGAAATTTTGAGGGAGGGATGTCATTGGAAAACTTATATCGCTTGATTTGCAATGAATAGGGAAACATAAATAATTCCCAGCAATCGGAAATGTGCTCTTCACCGCTCGATCCATGAAAGGAGGAGACCGCATCGACCAAGCCATAAAGGAGGAATTTCTCGGTTCCCAACTGGGTTCAAAATACTTCCCAAGGATTTTAGTAATCGTAGTAGTGGGTGTGTGGCCCATCGCACGTGGAAGTACTAAGGAGGGTTCAGAAATCGAATATCCTGAGAAGAATAGATCTTCAGAATAAAGAACATTTTGAGAATAAGAGATGTTATTTGACATTGTAACTACGGTAGTTGTATTAATTGAATTCAAATAGTCATGTGACTTGATTGAGTGACAGTCTCTCCTTAAGGCTTTGGATAAATTCGGCATGTATGAGAAAACGAGAGCAGTAATCAATCTGAAACGTGGTTAAAAATAATTTAACTTGGTGGCTGTTTCCGTTAGCACTAACGATCGAAATTCATGAAGAATTTCGGAGCCTTTGAGATCAAGACCGGAGTCGTATAGAGAGACGGACTGTCTCTGATTTAGAAATCGTCCTGGCAATATAATGTCAACAGGGGAAAAAATACAAAAGATGAAGAAATAGGAAGGAATCCGTTTATGCCCAAGAGGCAGGGTCAACGGTGGAGTGATTGATATATAGCGAGAATAATTAGGCATTGTTAGCAAGTAAAAAGGAAGTAGTTCAAAAAATACTTAACAAATTAAACAAGTTTAAAAAAAAGACTTCGAATCCGCTACAAAATACAGAAAATGGAACGTAAATGTGATTGAGAAAACCAAAATCAACACAGTTTGAAATAATTAAGAGAATTAATAAATTTAAGTATCGTGATGAATGAAATCAATCAAACGACCTTGATAAAGAAACAATATAAGGACAAGCCTGGGAGATGGAATGAGCGTATAGATTAGTATGGAATAAATAAAGTAAGAGAACATCTCCTACAGCGCAAATGTAGGGTATTACACCATGGTTCCTAAGCCAGAGGGACTTAATAGTTCAGAATATCTGATACTGATTAAGAAAGGAAGGAGAAATTGAAATAGTAGACTAGAAGGAAAGGGAAATCTTAAGGAAGATCTTGTGTCCCTAAAAAGAGAGAGAATGGTACATGGATAAAGAGGAATGATGATTTTTATCAAAGCATAGAGAAGGTGAATCTATGAGTACATCTGCATAATACCAATACCCCGCAAGCTGTCGCAAGGGCACGTGGCAGGGGGTGTTAGGTCACCAGCCAAGAATGTACAATCACAATTAAATATACGTGCACAAAAATATCATTTGGACCAACCACTCGAACTAAATTGATCACTCAAAAGAAGGTGAATACTCATACATTTGTATGATTATATATTTTCATAAAAACTTCAATTGAAACATTTAAATACCGAAACACAAAAAAAGGACGCTCACATATTTGGGTTTGACGCTCCGACAGTACAGTCATCATCAGAATCTGAAGATGACGGCCGTGCCGTCGAGAGCTCAACGAGATATGCAAGTATCCTTTTTCTGTTTCTGGAATATATGTTTTACGTATATTAACCCTCAGCTCCATCCAAGCTTTGTGATTTTTCGGGTACCATATCTTCCTGGGAAACCATAACCGGCACAGGGAAAGGAACTGGCCCTCCTACCCTGACGTGCGAATTTCACAGGCCGTCGGGTTTAGTACTGGGTGAACTCTACCATCACCTACCAAACCGACTTTCGGGTTGATTACTATGTTTATGGTATTATTTACAGAATATATAGTGGTAGATTCATATATACATATATACGAGATATAATAGAATATCCAGGAACTGAATGTATTCAATCCATGAGAGAACAATGTTATAAAAATGGTTCTATTTAAAGATCATTTCAAGATATCAAAAAATATATACATTAGCAAAACTAATTATCAACTTCTCTTCTGCGGTAATGTCTCTTATGATCTCTATTGGTACAAGGAGAAAAAGGCAGTTTAAGTCCATTCATTGTACTATATATCTCCTTGATTACAGATATGATACGAAAGAGAAGACTAAAGTTTTATGGGAACCTCTCAAGAAAACGTGTTCGCAGATTGGCAAAGAAAATTTTCTGCTAATTCATCACTTGAAAATTCGACGACAGAAAGGATTGAACAAGAGAAAAAGGAAAGTATGGAGTTGACTTCAGTCTAATATATATCCGGAATAAAAAGGCGTTCAGTGAGCAAGCTTGATTAATTTAAGGGATTCCTGAAACTACGATGAAGACAGGTCGAGAGCACCGGAACAGAAGAAAAGGAGTGGGTTCCTCTTTTCTTCTGACATGAGAAGAGAGTCCAGGATAAGAGAAGGCCTGACAAGAAAACCAATTGTTTCCTGCGGCCCTCAGTTGACTTAACTCGAAACTGAAGAAGATGGCATTTTATATTTGGGTCATACCACGCCACTTCGGACTCAAGTTGCTTCTTGACCGGAAAAGTCGAGGTTCAACCCTGGGTCGAGGTTCTCAATAAAAACTGCAGCCCCCGTTTCCCTTTCCACTTTCACACGAGGTCAACTTGACTTCGGAGGGCGTGAGGATTTGACATAGAAGCATGAAAAGAGGGATTCTATTATATGAAAAGACTCGGTGATTTGTAACTAATCAATAAGGGGAAAATAAATTAAATTAAATCATTTGTGTAATAATTTGTTTTTAAAGTATTAGTGTCTCAAATATTTTTTTTCATTTTGTTTAAATAAACAAAGAGCCATTAAGCGTCTCTTTATTTACTGACTCTACCCTGAGTTATAAGGTCATGAAAACGTACGGTTTTTTTTTAAATCACCATTGAAAAAAATTAACTTCTTTGTATTTTATTTCCAAATTTTTCAAAACGCTCCGATGCATATTTTTTTCTCGAAGGTCATCATGCCCAGCGATTTTCATCCGAATCCGAGAGGTCAGAGATCAACTCCTGTCCGAATTGGCGTGGCCCATTCAATTGGAGATATTGACAAAAATCTTTATTACACGACGACTGCGACAAAACATTTCGAATAGATTACGAATTCGAATCTGAGACAGAAATGTTATCACATTCCAAAAATGGATCACTAGCATTGCTCAGGCCGGTCGGACGTTTGGGAGCACGAGGGTGAGAGGATTATCGTTGAATAATATCTTCTGGCCCCCATAGCTACGTCTTGGCTGATTTAATTTGTACAAGATATTTATGGAAATTCGTAGATGTGCTCTAATATTAATATACTGGCCACGTACTTACAAAGACACGAGGGTGGAGTGCTGCACATTTCAAGGGATTTCTATGCAAAGCAATAATGACTCCTCATTCTCAATTTATGAGGTATTCTTAATTGAACGTATAACATAGTTGTGGAAATTTATGACAAAAGTATACTCATGTGATAGCATCTTAATGCAAATAAGTAGGTTAAACATTGTTTGTGCGTTCGAAAATTTTTTTTCTATTTATTTGAAAAATAAGCTAGGGCGGAAATGGCTCGTGCCAAGTCATCGATCTAACGAGGCACATTGAAAAATAAGGACCGTTTTCTTATATTTAAATATTTGCGGATCAGAACAAATTTGCACGCCTACCATGCCATCTGTTAATTGTTTTTGATGTCACCGAATGTTTGCTTTGATTTTTTAGTCTGCCAGTGACTGCAGGTAACAATGTCCGCGAAAAACCGTTGCTCACGCCAGTACGAAGTGCGCGCAATGGTTTAATTTTTATGTCCACAAGGATTATCCATCAGAAGTTATGTCTAGTTTAAGGACCTATAGTTATTAGTGAAGAAAGGGTTTGACAGTGGTCTAGAGAACTCAAAAATTGCCTCAAAAATGTGCACGAGCACGAGGAACGGAGTGACAGGCCCAGTATTCAGACCGATGAAATTGTTCAACAAGTGGACCAAGAACTGCGATCTGATCGAAGACTGACGATTAGTGCTCTTCTTGATATATTTTCTCTTGTTTGATGCACTGCTATTCACACGATTTTTACGGAAAAGCTTCGGTATAACAAATTTTGTGCAGGGTGGGTACCGAAAATGTTTCCCGACCAACACAAAAAGCAAAGAATGTTGTGTGGACGAGCGTTTCAGTACCTCTAATGACAAGATGGACCTTGCACCTATCAACTATATCCTCTTCTTGTACCTGAAGCTGTGCCTTCGCGGGCAACGGGTTGAATACGACGAGGAACTCAAGACCGTCATCGTCCACCTGTTCAATTACCAGGCGGCGGCGAAATTGTGTGTTGAGGGATAAAAGAATCTGGTGTAGCGTTACGATAAGTGCTTAGAAGTGAACGGCGATCATATAGAGAAGTGAAGAACGAAGGTTTGTAGGAAACTAAAATCGTCAATAAAAACTTTTTCTAACGAATATATCCTTTTACGGCCAAATGGCCATTACTCTACGAATTTTGTCTCGCAGAATTTTTCAAGAGATATAGTATACCGTCTTGTCGTGGTGGAAGGGCTTGTGTGTTCCGATGACCCCTAGAGCTGTGCTGGCGGGAGTAATAATAATTACTCCTGGAAGGGTCACCCATGCCAGATAGGTCGAAGGTTAGGAGCCAGACGAAAGGTAGTCCACGCAGCGTCTGTTCCTCAGTGAGGCGGCTGCAATGGCGTCTGACCCCAGTGGGGCGGCCATTAAGTGATGGTGTCACGTTAAAAAACACTATTGAGGAAGGCAACGGGAAACCACCTCAATTATCATTCCCAAGAAAATATGATGGACGCAAAACAGAAATTGAGTCCTGGCAACTGCGGGACTCGGCCCAAGGGGCCGTGTGTCGTGCCCGGCAGCGGGGGAGGCAAGGCTTCCGCGGTCGTCATCCCACGAAATCCTTGCGGGGGAGAAATAACAGCAGCAGGACAGAAGATGCAGAAGAAGACGAAAGTAGTTAGAATAGGAACCTGGAACGTCAGGACAATGTTGAGGAGAGGCAAATTAGAAAATATTAAGCGAGAGATGGAAAGAGGTAACATAGATGTTTTAGGCCTCTGCGAGGTGAGATGGAAGGATAGCGGGGATTACTGGAGTGACAATTATAGAGTAATATACAGCGGCGGGGACGAGAGCCAACGAGGGGTTGCCGTAATTTTAAATAAAGGGGTAGGAAGAAGCGTAGTCAACATAGAGCAAGCGACAGATAGAATTTTACTCGTAGAGATTAAAGCAGAGCCGACGAACTTGGTCATTATTCAGGTATACATGCCACCGAGCAACCACAAGGAGGAAGAAGTCGATAGGATGTATGATGAGTTAGAGGATATCATCGCGAGTGTTCCTGCAGGGAAACATTTGATAGTGATGGGGGATTGGAATGCGACGGTAGGCGAAGGAAGAGATGGTGGTGAGGTGGGGGACTATGGGTTAGGCACGAGAAATGAACGCGGGGAGAAAGCAATTGAATTCTGCGGGAGACAGGGGTTAGTCATCACTAACACATGGTTTAGACACCACAAAAGGCGTACGTATACATGGAAAATGCCAGGTGACTCAGAAAGGTATCAGTTAGATTATATTATGGTTAGGCACAGGTTTAGGAACAGTGTGATAAATTCGCACAGTTTCCCAGGAGCGGATGCGGACTCTGACCACAATTTAGTTGTTATGAAATGTAATGTTCGTTTCAAGAAGATAAGGCAAGGGCGGCGGGCTAAAAAATGGAATTTAGAAGCAGTAAATGAATTAACGAGGAAGGAGTATCAGGAGGCTATAGAGAAAATGATGGATGACGGTAAAGAACTGAGTACTATCGAAGAAAAATGGGAATGTATCAAGAAAGGGATATTGGAAGCCGCTAAAGACACTATAGGAACCGTTAATGGGAAAAGGATAAGGAAACCATGGGTAACGGAGGAGATGATTGCAAAGATGGATGAGAGAAGAAGATGGAAAAATGTAAACACAGAGTTAGGCAAAATGAAGTACAAAGAGTTAAACAATAAATTGAGAAGGGCCACAAATAAAGCAAAAGAAGAATGGTGGAAAACCCAATGCGAGGATATGGAAAGTTTACAGAAGAAGGGTGAAATTGGTGCTCTATACAGCAAGGTTAAGTTATTATCGGGAAGTAAGAAGGCAAGATGTGTGCTAACAGTTAAAGATAAATGGGGTAAGATAATAGTTGAACCAGGAAAAATCCAAGAGAGATGGAAGGAATATATAGAAACACTGTATGGTAAAGAACTTAGGCCGACAAGGTTAGACATAGAAAAGGAACATGACGTAGAAGAAGATAGCTTAGGTCCAGGCATACTCGACGATGAAATAGAAAGGGCATTAAAGGAGATGAAAGCAAATAAGGCTGTGGGGGTGGACAATATTCCTGTAGAAATGTTGAAATGGTTAGGGAAAGGTGGGAAGAAGGCCATATATGGACTGATTCGTAGTATCTATGAGGAAGGAATCTGGCCGGAAGATTTTGTGAGATCGGTGTTAGTTCCTATTCCAAAAAAGGCAAAGGCTTCGTCATGTGAGGATTACAGAACAATAAGTTTGATATCCCACGCAGCTAAAGTTATTCTCAGGATCATCAACAAAAGGATAGAGAGTAAGGCAAATGATTACTTAGGGGATGATCAGTTTGGGTTCAGGAAAGGAAGAGGTACGCGTGATGCCATTGCAGTTATGAGATCACTAGTCGAGAGGAATATAGAATACAATCAGGACGTTTTTGCCTGTTTTGTAGATTTCGAAAAAGCGTTTGATAGAGTGAATTGGGAAAAATTAATGCGTGTATTGCAGAAAATAGGGATGGATTGGAGGGACAGGAGACTGATCCGCAACCTGTACATGTCTCAGACTGCTCAGGTGCGAGTGGGGAACGGAGAGTCCGGATGGGCAGTGTTAGGAAGAGGTGTAAGGCAGGGTTGCCCATTGTCACCGGTACTGTTCAACGTATATGTAGAGGAAATGATTAAAGAGGCATGGGAAGAACTGGAGGTAGGAATGAAAGTCGGAGGGGAATTCGTAAAATCGGTTAGGTTTGCTGATGACCAAGCATTAGTTGCTCAGTCAGCCAATGGGTTGCAAGCATTGTTGAGTGAATTGGAGGTTCAGTGCGATAAATATGGGATGAGAATAAATATTAATAAAACAAAGGTTATGCGATTTTCCAGAAAGAAAAAGGCTAAGCTAAATATTAAAATAGGAGGGGAAAAAATAGAGCAGGTAGAACAGTTTACATATCTCGGAAGTGTTTTGGACCAACACGGTCAAAGTGGTAGGGACGTAAGGAGAAGAATTGCGCTAGGCAAGGAGGCTTTCTCAAGGAGGAGGGAGTTGATGACGGGGACGTTGAGTAGGGATGTTAAGACAAGACTCGTAAAAACTCTGATATGGAGCGTAGCTATGTACGGCGCGGAAACGTGGTCGCTGAAGCAGGAGGATAGACGTAGATTGGAGGCTTTTGAAATGTGGGTGTGGAGAAGAATGGAAAAGGTGAAATGGACCGAAAGGAAAACAAATGAGGAAGTACTAGAGATGGTGGGTGAGGAGAGGGGTTTGTTGAGAGAAATCCTATGGAGGCAGGAAAAATGGATGAAGGGCGTATTGAGCGGTAGTGGAATGTTGAAGAGGGTAATAGAGGGAAGAATGTTGGGCAAGCGAGGTAAGGGTAGGAACAGGATAGGGATGTTGGACGAGATGAAGGGAGGAAAGAAGTACACCGAGATGAAGAGGGACCTGATATAGATTAGTTTGCTAGGTGGGGAGTCACAAAATGTTTATTTGATAGTTGGGTCCATCCAAAAACCTACCTTAACCGGTAGATTACCTTAAAAAAAAAAAAAATAGTATACCGTGTGATTAACAACCGATTCTCTTGGAAGAGAGATACGGTAAGACCAAGTAAACTGAAGGGGGCAACTTTCAAACATTTGAGCTCGAGGACCGAAAAAGAAGACCGTGAAACTCTTCCGAGCCAAATACACTCAGTTTTTCCTCAGATATGAGCAAAAACAAATTATGGGGTATGACGCGTCGGTCGTAGACACTGTGTATAAAATGATGATAAAAACGATTGGGAAGGCCGGGGCGCGCGCGGCCTTTGTTTTTCCTGCAGAGAGTGACTGTAATCCGTGAGTGCGCCTCTGTAATCCGTCCAGTCTATTTACCCCCGAGCCTGTCTCCCTGCCCGAAGCCGCTATTTCCACGGCGCTCATTAATCTTCATTCCACGAGGATCATTTAGCGGCGATAATGGAAATGCTCCGTCCCCTTCCCCACCTCGCCCCGCGCGGAGAATCCTCCGTCTTGGACGATCCCACGAACAAAGAGATCCCTCGGGGGAGGGAGGGGAGGGTGGCATTTACAATTCATTCCCTCCCGCGAGGAGGGCGGAGAGGAAAGTGGGGGGCAAAATATATTCTCAAGTCATTAATTTTAAAGAGCAATTGCAAAGGGTGTCGCATCAGTTCATCCAAGAGACTGCTGCATGCGCTGAAATCTATATCAATAAATCTCCATTGAGGATTCGCTTGATATTGCTAAAAACGTGATAATTTTAATGCGTACTATCTTGATGATATATGGAAGGTAATTTCCCATGTTTCTTATTAAAAAAGAGAATATTCCTTTCCTCTGTTAATTTCTCAACGTGGTTTCAGCCTCTGATTAATAAAGAAATACCCCCCGGTCTTTTCCATACATGAAAGACCCGTAATAATATATCCACCATATTACATTAATTGTAAATATGTGTCAGAGCCACATTGAATCTAAATCAAGTCATCACAACATATTTTGAAAGGATGATTTATTTGAGATAGATAGCTGATGCAATAAATGGCATTTGAAATTAGAGAGATCAAATACATGTATTCCTACCACACAGGAGTTTTGGAAATTTTTGAAAAGATAATTTAGGAAATCAAAAACTAGAAATATATATTGGTAATCTTACGGATGAGGTAGGTTTTTGGATGGACACAACTATCAAATAAATATTTTGTAACTCCAAACAAAACCCAATCCAGAAACCTACTCTACATCAGGTCTCTCTTCGTTTCTGTATATTTCCTCCGTTCATCCCGTCCAACATCCCTATCCTGTTCCTGCCCTTTCCTCGTTTGCCTAACATTCTCCCCTCTATTACCTTCTTCAACACTTCATTACCGCTCAATACGCCTTTCATCCATTTTTCCTGCCTCCATAGGATATCTCCCAACAAACTCCTCTCCTCACCCACCATCTCCAGTACTTCCTCATTTGTTTTCTTTTCGATCCATTTCACCTTCTC